>BMAV01008300.1:35631-50824 GCA_019973955.1 Trichonephila inaurata madagascariensis
TTATTTATACGTAAATTACTTATATATATGTAGCTTATATTTGTAGTATAATAAACATGTTTATAAGGTACTTACTATCGTAACAATGCCAAAAGTTCAAAATAACTCGTCAAGTTGGCAACTCTGATTTCCCCATGTGCAGTACGTGTCGAATTGACAACCATGCGCTTCCTTTCGTATAATGTTGCTAATACCGTTGTGATAATATGCAAGTACCATTTATATAACTTGTATAACGCAGTATACTATGTTAGACTGGGTAAACTTATGCCCCGAGTGTCATTTACTTTTCTTAAAATTCTCTATGCCAGCGTTTCTCAAACTGTGGAGCGCACCCCCCTTGGGGTGCATGTTAACTCTACAAGGGGGCGCGAGCATATTGAAAAGTCAAAAACAAAAGATTATTTTAAAAAGTTACTAATTTACTGAAAGTAAGCAAACAAAATTCTGACATAATAAAAAATAAAATAGACATTCACAATGATATAATACACTTATAAATGTATCAGCACTGCACAATGTGTTTTATGATTAATTTAACAATACTAAGTTTTAAGAATTTAACAATACTAGTTAATAATTATCAGTGACCCCAGTCTTGTCATATAAAATTATATACAAAAATTAACACTTACCTTGATAATTTGTACAGTTTATAATTAATCCCTTCACTACCGATAAAAAGTTACGCGATTCACTCCCCAATGCCACCGTTTTCCACGTAGGCGTGCGTTTGTGATACATTGGCGGAGGGGGGATAAATAAGCAAATCCTTCAAAAAAAAAAACTCTGTCAAGGTCCTTTTAATGCATTCCAAAGCCTTCGGAATAATTTTATGGATAGAAGTGAACAGAAAAGATCGTACTTCATAAAGACGTATATATACGTCCGTGGAAAATAACGCTTTGGCTGAGCGAGACGTTTATATACGTCGGTGGCGCATAAGAGGTTTAAGTCGTATTGTAGTTGTAGCATCGAAGTATAGTATTATTGAATTCAATACATTGGTATTTTATGGAGGGGGCGCGATGAAAATGGCGATTGAATATTGGGTCAACAATATTGAAACTTTGAGAAGCACTGCTCTATGCAAACAAAAGGAGAGGATTCGTACTTTTTCCCAATTTACACTTTTATTTTGTTGTAATCTCTTGGTGGTCATCGCGAATATAAACTAAAACATTGGCAACTTTCTTGCCAATTAACTGCATTAAAATTTCGGGTTTTAATTCTTTTGGCACATTTTTGTGCTTAAATATGCTCTTTCTACTATAATCAAACAATAGTTAAAAAAAATTATAAGTCAATTCCTACTTATAGATCAACAAAGAAAAAACTTATTTTAGCTACTTTTTATTAAATAGTTACAATTAATATAAATGTGTATATACACAGGACAGAATCACAACATTAAGCGGTAATTAATTTTAATTTTCTTAATTTTTTTTTGTGCTTTAAAATTTATTTTATTAACGATTAAAAATTCCACCAAGATAAATAAATAAATAGAGAATGTGAGCTAATAGTAAGAATTGAAAAATAGATCCCATGTTTCGTTTCTTTTTATCTTCGATCTCCTGCATAAGATTAATCTTTTTTTTCCAATTATTTTCGCTTGTGCACCTCTTCTTGATGGAGTTGAGTGGAAGTGGGCTTCATGACAGGAATATTTAAAGAAAGAACATAAAACTTAACGAGAAAAAGTGCGCACAAAATCTTTACCTAAATACAACAAGCGACTAAAGTTTTCAATTCAAAACTAAGTTCGCGTTGCCGACCCGAGCACGATTGCCAACTGGAGTTGACAAAAGTCGATTGAGCGTAACGCTTCTGAAACTAACACTCACAATTTAGATTTACTCATCAGGGTAGTTGTGGAAACCTCTCTCTATATATAATAAAAATGTTAAGTTGGCTGTTTTCGATGTACCTTTCCTCAAAATCTGTTATATGTACATGCTTGAAATTTTTCACATACAATTAAAGTACACCTTTCTCATACTGAAATGAGCTTTTAGCTAATTTTGAATTTTTTAATAATTTATGAAATATTTTATCCAACATTGCGAAATTTGACCCATTTTTCACATAAAAAATTTGTAAAAAATAAAGTCATGAGTTTTTTACAAAAAGCTCATTTCAGTACATATTAACCATCATTATAAATATATCATAAAAAATTTACATACCTGTGAACAGTAGTTTCTCAGAAAAAGTACACATCAAACATCAAAATTTACATTTTGAGATAAATTCATTTTAATGTATACAGTGAGATTTCTAATCAGCCAGGAAATATAAAAATAAAAGGCGCAATTTACAATAAAAGATACATGTTTTGGTTGATATCAGACGTTCAACTTTTAAGCAAAAACGAAGTACTTTGTTTACATTTTTCGTCATTCAAATGGGCTTGGCCCAGTTTCAATGATTATTTAAAAATGGGTTTTAAGGCTTCTAATTACTCTAGAGGTTAAAGTAAGATATTTTTAAAAAGGTTAAAATATAAACAATTTGAAAATGTAAAAATATCAAATTGTCAGAAAAGAAGTTATCATTTCAATTAGCTTAGGGGGTCATCCTAATAATCTAATTGTAATTGCACGTCACAATGCCGAATTTTGAAGTCTATTATTCATATCTATAACAACTCTACTATGTCGCTAATGCAAAAGATAATCAAATTAAAACATACACATGTTTCAAACTATTAATTACAGTGTCTTACGGGAAATACAATATAATTTTATCCTAATTTGCAGCTTTAGAACTGCTTTTGCATGATCTTAGACTCTGTATATAATCTGCATCATTTACAATCTATTCATCATGTTTTCGTTCTGATTTTCGATACTTTATTTAAAAAATATTAGAATAAAATCCCAGACTTTTCTTAGAATCACTTTAGTTGCATTCATAAAAAAGAAAAGAATACATACACACACACACAAATTTGTAAAACAGCAAAATTTAAAATTTGGGTAATTTTTTTTATCTTACTTTTAAGCAAACAGCTTTTAAGTTATAGGTTAACGCTGAGAGGATTTCCTATCTGTCAAAGTTTAAAATAGACTCATATTTCTTTAATATTAAGCTGGGACAACCTTATGTCAAGCATCATACATTGTTATCAGAAGGAATTCAATACTGATTATTTTCAATAAAGAGAATGATTTAGGTCTGTTACTATTTCTATGCACACACATTTTTTTTATTTGATAAAATTTTAGACAATGACCCCAGCCCGAAAGGAGACAGACTTTCTTTCAAAAAATAAATGCGGAAGAAAAACAAAATACGTCATGTCTACAAACTTCACATCATGATTATTTAAAGGCCATTTCTTTTCCCAAAATATTTATTCTTATTTCCATTTCGAACAACATCCCCTTTCTCTCAATACATTCACGTCTCATTACTCCAGAAAGATACCCGAATTTGATGGATTGCGGGGGAGGGAGGAGAACTATGACTTCTTCACTCTCCCCCCTGGTCTCTGTTCGAACTCGTGCCTTTGTGTAGTGACGCTAAGTGCTTTCCATCCACCCTAATTTCCATTCAAATGACACCCCACCCCTCCCTCCTCCGGCTCGTGAATATTGTAGTTTTGACATTCTTCCCTCCCCTTGGTCGGTGTTTAACGTTTGTAAGTTTGGGGATGGAGAGCTGTAAACGAGCTTTTCCCTGTCACTTTTCCCTCCCCCTGTTCTTCACACCATCCATATCACATTAACGGTGAAGATGTACTTTTTATGATGTTCTTCCTGGTTTTACTCGCATTTGGCACAAAAATTGGCGTCTTGGCTGTTTTGAATGGGTTGAAATTTCATATGGTTAAATTCAGATAAACTTATGAGATTTTCTCCAAATTTTCTTTGATTTTATAAAGTTTTATGAACTAAACATTTCAAAATTTGGTTCACCCATTGCAAGAATTCTATATTTTATTTCAAGAAACTATAAAAAAGAAAGCAGGGAAGAAAATGAATTTATAAAATTAACTTTTGACTCGAACAATTGTCGTGGTCCCTCCTCCTCATGTTGGCTGAGGTGGAAGTTAAGCTCATTAAACAAGATGACTCCGAGAAGATCCAAACGCAGTAGTGATAGATACGTCATTCAGTTAGACACTCCAAATGACCACCAATAGATATTCACAATAATTCTTTATCAATTTAACGTTAAACCTGATTACAAGTTGTGTTGAAAAAACAAACTGAATCAGAAATAATTTGTACTTATCTTTTAAATGAGGTGAATCCTTAAAAACTTACCCACGAGAAACCTAATAACATTTAATAGTGACTGCAATTCAGGAATACTCGACTATAATTCAGGCAGTACCATCAAAGTCTGTATTGTCCACATATTGTCCATAATTTACAATACGCTACTTTGCAGTGCCGTTCCTTTGCGGCGTTAAGTTGTTCTTGCTCAAAGTGCCAATTTGGTTGGATGATAAAACCAGAATCAGAGAGAATAGACCTCGCAGATAGCCCAATGTAACATACATAGGATTAAATATTATATTATTACTTATTAAATATTAATATATATTTGTTGTTGTTGTAGTTAGGCTGACTGCTGTACCGTAGGGCCTGGGTTCGAATCCAGGAGAAGACATGGATGTTTGTAAATGTATAGTGCCTTCGCGGCATGGAGGTACTTTAAATAGCCGTCGAGCCTCAAGTCCTCTCGTGAGGTTGGTGGAAGGGGAAGAGAGGTGGGTGGCCTCTGACCCCCCTTCCAGAGTGTTCTCCCTCAAAATTGTGTTGGAACCGTGCCAAATTGTACTGTCCTCTGTATGGTGCTCAAAGCTACGGCTAACGACAGGTGTCACTTAGCCCTTTACCCTGATGAATTTCGTGGGCCTCGATCTGGCCTTTGCCGACCAGGTGGCATTAGTAACAACAACAACATAACAATAAAATTGACAAATATATCAAACTTTTTTCACTGTGCAACTTTTCTAAATATGTCTACAAAATCTTTTTAGCTCTATCTAGATTATTTAACCTATTAAGCTTTTCTTCAACAGTATGTCGAAATAAAAACAAACTAGAACACGTGATGTTTGCAGTTAACCCTTTCATTTGGGGCCGCGGTAGCCTAATGGTCAAGGCAACTGACTCGTGGCCGGCGTGTCATGAGTTCGAGCCTTGCACCGCTGAAGATTCGCCATGTAGGGGAGCGATGCTCGTTAAATCTGTCGAGAGCTCAAACGTCCTCCAGTTGGTGTAGCGTGGTACATAGAAGAAAGGGGTGCCAGCTCAGGTGTCATCCTCGTCACTTGACCATGGTTCAAAATTACGTGGTCCGTCGCCGAAAGAGTTGAACAGTGCTACGGACGTTAATATTCACTCATTTACTTACTAGCACTTTCATTTATTTACTAACTTTTAAAGCTTTAAAAAGGCTTTTTCTCGGGTTTTTATTTTTCACGATAATCGTTTATTTAAAAAGCTAGGGTTTTATATTCAGTATAAAGTTTCGAAACTTCTTGGTTGTTTTGTGATATATGTTTGATGATCCTATGTATGGAATAAGGACTTGTATGTGAATAGTTTTTTTTTTACACATGCAAAGCTAGATATAGCTGTTCTTTTACAGTGTTTACACGAAAAAAAACTATAAAAATAAAAGTATCTCTCATAATACCAATTTCATGCATAGAATTGCAAGGAACCCTTCATTAATTTTAGAAAAAAAAATTGTTCGAAAATATTAAAATTTGTAATAGTAAGAATTATGTATTATTGAAACATGTTTTTAAAAATGTTAAAATAATTGTTAGGTTAAATATTATGCTTATCTTCTAAGACGCATATTGTATGTCTGTTCATAAGCGTACATGTAAACATTTTCATGCAAATATTAAAAAAATTGTGCATAGGGTAGCGTGTCCCCTAAACAGCTTTGTGAGAAAAAAAATTTCAAAACCCGTTTTTATTTTTTTTTATTTTTATAATCAATTATTTAGATTATTTCGTGGCAACGTTTTTTCTCGTGATCTTTTAGAATAATTCGCCATCAGCTTCCACGCAGTTTTGTGTGTCGCGGATAAGAACTTTCATAGATGAAAGCGTAAAGCTGGCTTAACTGCATTACAGCATTATTAATGGGAGAAGCAACCCACTTCTTTCAAAAGCAAGCGTTTTGAGATATTTTTAAGAGGTCATTAATAAAAAGGGATTTAGAGAACATTTGTCAAGGTGAAAGTATTATGCTTAGAAAGTATGCCATTTCTGTGACAGAAAGCTCGTTTATTCGATTTCGAAGTAAAATTTTCTTAACTAGATTCTCAACTAAGTATGTGTACAAAGAGAATCGGTTGCAGAATTTTGACACTAATTTTAACTTTTGTATCTATTAATTTTATCGTGTATTATTTTTCACACTTTTTAATTTGTTTTTAGTTACTTCAGGCTCGGTGAAAAAAATGTGTAAATATTTGAACAAAATAAAAGAAAAAAAAAAGATTTGGGGGAAATGGAAACTTGAACACATGGCTTGTCTATTAAACCATTATTTAAGCTTTAAATATTGGAGGTAAAGAATTTAATAACTGCGAATAACATTTAAGCCTAGTGAATTTTAATCAAATAATTAACAAATTTAAATATTTTTCAAGAATTTTGTTCTTCTGTTCTATAGTATTCTAGTCCAACGGTTTATTTATGCACCATAAAAAAATCTTATTTATATTTTAATTTGTATTCGAACATACATCGTTCTTGTTGTTGAATTTAAATTGATTTTTTAATACGTCGTTCTGAAAAGTAACACGAGGGCTGTTGGCAAAGGATCTCGTAGTTTTAAATCATGGTCAAGTGACGAGAACGACACCTAAGCTGACACCACCCTCTACAAACTTCCAAACGATACTAACTTGAAAACTTTGACAGACAGATTTAATCCCTTTCAAAGACGAGTCCTTGGAGGTTCCGAACCGGCGGCTCGACAGCTCCATCCGCGAGTTTGCGACCAGGATTGCTCGGCTACTGCGGTCATTTGTTTCTGTTGAAAAATATATTTTTTTTACTAATGTAATAGAGGTTTCTTCGCAGCTATTCAGGTATTCTGTCAGCTATATGGTGTGGTTGGGTTGTAGTTATCTTCATCGCACTATAAAGCAACACGAAGGCTATTGGTGATGGACCTCGTACTGGGCTAAATTCATGTGACGTCAGAGTCGCATGATAATTATAATCACGTGTTTCCAACCAATCACTTCAGAAATTCATGTTACGTCAGAGTCACACGAAAAATAAATTCACGTGTTTCTAGTTAAGCAGTTCATCCAGCCAAACAGTTCCAACGTTTTCATTTTGAAGAAACTCTTTTTTTTTAAGGGGACAGGGTACGATTTACACAATTTTTTTTTAATTTAATGATTTTCATAATTTTTTGTATGTATCTGTACGGTGTAAAACAAATTTTGCACCTAAACTTTCATAAAAAGCTAACCATTTAATTTAAGAAAAAAAAACTAGAAACTTATGAAATGATTTTACAAAAGTCGGTGTACATATATGAAATTTGATTTACAATTACATCAAATTATGTATAACATAAGTTGGTATGGGTTTTGTGATAATATGATTGGTATCTGTACTATACTTCTTTTTACGAATGCTTAATGAAAATTCCTTGAAAAGTAAGTAATTGAAGTAAGTTCTAACTTCAAGTATTTAAAAAAAATAAGTATTGCTTTGATTTAAAAATGCATGCCAACTTTTGTTCCATGTACTATTAGCAACGAGTGAAAAACATTCCAAGTATTATATTAAGCACAATAGAGGAAAAAAAAGCCTTAGCATTTTAAATAAAGACAAACTAGTTATTTTATCTTCCAGAGACAAGTCAATGATTTAATTTGCCATTGGAACGTGAATAAAAACAAAAGTAAAAGTTTTTATAACTGCGTTTTTTAAACACAGAGCTTCTAAATTTTTGTGAGTTTGTAGAAAAGTATACAAAAAATAATTTAGACTAAAAAAATTAGTTTTGATTTTTTGACTGATTTTTGTCATTTGAATCGTACTGCACCCCCTTAAATAGTACATATTTGTCACTAATAACCACCTTCGCCTAACTTCCACACCAGACAAATGGGTGGACATTCAGCCTTGAGAGATTTGACGACGATCTGTCCGCTCAACATGGCAAACCTTCAGTGGCGAGTGAGTGAATAAGTGAATATTAATGTCGCACTGTTCAGCTACACGAGGGCATTTGGCGACGGACCTCGTCATTTTGAACCATGGTCAAGTGACGAGAACGACACCTGAGCTGACATCCTATCTCCTAACTACCATACCACACCAACGGGAGGACGTTTGATCTCTCGACAGATTTAACGTACATCGTACCCACACACGGCGGGTCTTGAGTGGTACTGGGCTCGAACTCATGACATGCCTGCCATGATCTGATACCTTGACCACTGGGCTATCGCAGCCCTTCAAACGGAAGGATATTGAGCCTCGACATATTTAACACCCATCAACCCTCTCAACACGGTGGGTCTTCACTGGCATTTCAGATCTTCATGTCACCCATCCGGTACAGTGATTAGCAATGCTGACTGCTGTACCGTAGGGCCCGAGTTCGAATCCTGGAAAAGGCAGGAATGTTTGTAAAGGTATACTGCCTTTGCGGGATGGGGGTACTCTAAATAGCCGTAGAGCCGCAAGTCCTCTCGCGATGTTGGTGAAAGAGAAGTGGAAGGCCCATGCGCCCCCTCCCCCCATAGTGTTCTTCCCTTAAAATTAGGCCAAAACTGAGCTAAATTGTACTGTCACCTGTATGGTGCTCAAGGCTACGGCCAACGACAGGCTTACATCTATCCCCTTGCCATGATGAATTTCGTGACCTCGTATCTAGCTCAGTCGAGATCAGGTGGCATAAGAAACAACAACATCAACACAAGGATCTTCAACTCGAACACCATGAAGAGGAAGCCTCACGGTAAACTTAGATCAGAATTATATAAATAAACTCCTCCACGAAATAGCTCTCTGAAACAACTTTTATGAACAGACAAAAATGTTATAACACAGACAATTTTGTTTGCTATCTCAAACACACTCTCATCAAATTTTCACTCTCATTCTCATCGAAACATCAAGAAATTATGATTGTTCAAAAGAAAAAAAAAATGAAGAAAAACAGAAACGCTTTAGAATTCAGAGGAAGAGAGGACGCTCCTCACACCAAATCAGCGGGATATCCTGGCGAACTCATCCCTTCGTTTGAATGGAGTGTGACTTCAGAGTGGCATGAGTCAGTGCGCGCTTTTATCTAAGGGATGCATTTTTAATAAGCCTCCCTCAAGAGCCAGGATCCCGGGGGACGGCGGTTCTGTGGTCTCTACGAGGTGCCACAACGTATTCGATTAATGCATCGGACGTTGGCTCATCACTTATGGATGGGATGGAGGTCGATGAAGGGCTCACTGACTCTAAATGAAACATCCCAGCCAATCGGAGAAGTTTGGGGTTCTAACGATGGGCTCGCAAGTCATTTTACGAATTGCCGATGTTATAGCTTAATTTTATAAGAAAAAGGAAAAATAAGATATCGTACTTTTGTAGAAAATAATGTTAGCACATATTTTTAATTATTATTTTGTAAAAGCGTTCTTGATTTTAACCCCTTGACTGATACGCTCAACCAGTCCGCTGAGTACCCCGGACTTATATATACGTCGTCCTACCAAAATTTGGTTCTTTTCTTTGAACATTTATCAGTTAAATTATTCTGAAGGCTTTGGAATGCAATAAGATGACCTTAAGGTATCCGACTACGTTCGGAACCGTGATTTTGCAAAAGCGCAAAAATGGATAATTTTCATGATATTTAGTGTCACTTAGATTAGAATACATGTATAAAATTGCTTTAAGAACATTTTGACAAAAAAAAATTATTTAAATACAATATTTTGGCAAAAAATTAACTTAGAAAAATCTTTTTTCAAAATGTTCTGCTTTCGTGAAAAATGCTTCTATTATAATATTTTGCCTGTATATAGCTCAGACCTCTCTACAGAGGCTCAACAAGAATTTTTGAAAAATTCACATTTTCAGAGTTACCACCAATTTAAATAATTATTGGCGTTTTTTTCTTAAAATTGCTACCCTCTGTTGTCGTAAAATATGGATAAACCCACTTCTAAGTTATATATTTCAAAAATTCTAGTTGAGCCTCTGTACAGAGGTCTGAGCTATATAGAGGCAAAATATTATTATAATAGAAGCATTTTTCACAAAAGAAAATTTGGACAAAAAATTATTCTAAGTTCATTTTTTCCCAAAATATTGTATTTAAATAATTTGTTTTTGTCAAAATGTCCTTAAAACAATTTTATACATGTATTCTAATCTAAGTGACACTAAATATCATGAAAATTATCCATTTATGAGCTTTTTTTAAAATCACGGTTCCGAACGTAGTCGGATACCTTAACAGTGTTTGAGAATAATTTCGGGGAAGAGAGGTGGGAGGCCCCAGACCCACCTCCAGGGTGCTCTCCCTCAAAATTGGGGTGGAATTGAGCTAAATCGTACTGTCACCTGTATGGTGCTCAAGGCTACGGCCAAAGATAGACGTACATCTAGCCCCTTGCCATGATGAATCTCATAGGCCTGAATCTGACGCAATCGAGAGAGAGATCAGGCGGAATAAGAAACAACAACATAACAATGAGAAGAATTTACTTATATCCGTTAAAAATTTGCTTATTTGTGCCTTTTCTTCCCCTACCCCCCTCAATACACCACATACCTGTGCCTCTGAGTAAAACGGTAGCACTGGGGGGTAAATCGTGTAACTTTTAAATGGCAGTTAAGGGGCTCAATAGGTGAGTATTTAAGGTTGAGGAGTAGTAGTACTAATGTATATGTTGAATCATGGTTTCGAGACCCATTTTAACTCATGAGTTGAGTTGAGTTTGGTGTTTTATGGCGCAAAAGCCAGTTTTGGCTATACTGCGCCAAACATTCATAGGTCTGTGGTCTGGACGGGAAAAGAAGAAATTGTATGACAAGATGGAAGGTCGAAAATAGAGAAGGATCACTGGGGTACCCCGGGGTCATGACACCCACGTTT
The DNA here is from genome assembly GCA_019973955.1 of Trichonephila inaurata madagascariensis. Classification (NCBI taxonomy): domain Eukaryota; kingdom Metazoa; phylum Arthropoda; class Arachnida; order Araneae; family Nephilidae; genus Trichonephila; species Trichonephila inaurata. Next base: position 46,741 of record BMAV01008300.1, read on the forward strand.
ACCAAAGATAGTAAACCCCTTGGGAAAAGGAAAAGATCACTAGGGTACCTCGGGATTGTGACACCCGTACTCACCTAAAGAAGGTGAGCCCCCTGAGGGGCATTTTAACTCATGAGTGTGTGCAGAAGATCTGATTGATTGTTAATTAGCATTACGCTTTGAAGCTACATAAGGGATGCTGGCGACGGACCTCGTAATTCTGAATTATGGTCAAGAGTGACTTCCACACCTTAACAACGTAAGGAATTTTAGCCGGGGCAGATCAACCTCTCCATACGACGGTACTTTAATGTTAGAGAGACTCAAACCCAAGGCTGAACAGAATTACCCCCCTCCCCCATGAGTTCATGACCATAACCACTTTGTTATCATGGTCAAGTTCAGAAACAATGTGGCTTGCTGTCCGTTAAATGGAACTTCATCCCCAAACTTCATTTAGCAGGATGATAGCATATGCTATCCTTGCAACTAAATCGTAGTTTAAGATTGAGAGATGTGTAGTCAATAATTCTCGAGTTAATAAAAATGCGAATTAAAATTACACAAGTAACACTCCCTATAACTTGGTTATGCATCTAATATTGCCGTGTTATGCAAATACGAAACAAAAAAAAATTAGTGCAGAAGGGTTAGGTTCCAAAACTAAGAAAATACTTTTCTATAAACAGAAGAATGTATTTTAAAAGCAGTTTTCTTTAAATGTGTTGTCGTGTGTTAATGTGAATCAATTATTGTGTTTTGTTCATGAAATATTTTAAATTAATAAAACAGAGTTTTAAATTAAATAAGGGGAAAAAATCTGAAATTTTAATAAATTACGAAATACTACGTGCAAATCTGGTTTCCAATGAAATATCTGTTTACATAAAAGCTCATATTTCTCTCCAAGTTGAAAGTGGATTAACTCCAATGTCAAAGTTTGCTCTTAAAAACCAAGCATTGCACAAGTACTGAGCAAATCCTTAAAACAAATGTTAAGAATGAAACCATATTTTAGGACTGGGGTGTCCAACCCAAATGACCTTGCGGGCCACTTCGGAAAAACCTTAAAATCACGCGGACCGCACATAAAATTATGCACCTTTATATCAGATTTGGAACCAAAAAAACATTTATTCAGTGAAAATTTAAAACAGAATGAATTATTATTATTGTTTCCCTTATTTTTCATGTATACAGACATAGATAATATATTGTTTATATATAATATAATAATGCAATGATCAAATAATGTTTAAAATATCACAGCTGCTATTTTCTTGAAAATTATGGCGTTCCTTTTGAATTGATCTTTCGTTACTTATTGCTGAAATTTGATTGTGCTGTCATTCGCAAAAGATTAAGTAAACATTGCCCTTTATCTTAACCATCCGGAATATTTCTTTTTAATCTTTAAAAAACATCTCTGACTGCCTCTTGGTTTTTGGGCATTTCAAACAGAAAAGGAGGAGGAGAAATGAAAGTCACACACACGAGAATCATGTACCATCTATAGTGAAGGTTATGTAAAATGCAATTCAGAATTTATTAAAAAAGTAATTTATTAAAAAAGTAATTTATTATAGAGAAAAATCAAATGTAACTGTTTGATAAAATATAAATCTATTTTAATCTAAAGGACATTTCTATTATCAAAAAGGATTTATTTTAAAACAAGAACAAGTAACAGGAAAATACATTGTAGATTTATAAATATATATGTATATAAATTTCAAAATGAAAACACTTTAAAAACCTGATATTTAAAATTTTTTAAAAAAGAGTTGGAGGGCCGCAACTTACGTACTGGAGGTCCACATGTGGCCCGCGGGCCACGTGTTGGACACCCCTGTTTTAGGATATTATGTAGCACGGTAAGTTTCCCTAATTTCAGAACCTTTCTTACAGAACTGCAGTGATGTGAACAAAACTAAATTTTCTGTGAAACTTGTTTTACAGTAAGCTACCGTTAAAGACCGTAGAAACATATTCTAATAATTTTGAAATGTCAACAGAGGATAATAGACAATTTGTTGGAAAGGAAGGGCGAGTCGTATCATTGGATTCAATGTTAGAATAGAAAATAGATTGAGAAATGGAAGTTATATAGGATTAAAATTATTTTTATTATAAAAGGTACATCTTTGTATTAAAGCACTTAATAAATAAATGTTGAGCAATTATTAATGTTTTTCGAATTAATATTAAAATTACAAAAAAAAAGTATTTCTCAAAAATATATTAAATTAAAAATTGCCTTATGTGATTCTTCAAATAAATAATACAATATAGAGCAGAACTTATACGCAGATTACGTCCAATTTTATATTCGCTTTTTAAAAAAATACTTCCGATTAATTTAATATTTCTGTGTTTAATATGGTCTCCTCATGTTATTAGGAACTAAAAATAAACCCTTCGGGAATTATGTTCCTCGTCTTTTTGCATTTCATATACCCGGTTGAATCATGTGCCCCCGAGTTCATGCATATACATCCCGCCAAATCTAATCTCAGATTCCCTACACAAGCACTCTTCTCGTGGGAAAATAAAATTTAACAGTGAATTAGAAAAGTAAGATTTTGCAGTTATATAGAAGATGCAATCAGAGTCACCAGATTGGCGACTTTATCGACCATGGAATACGAATTTGATGAAAAATACGATGTTACCAAGGAATCATCAAGAAGGCTCTAGGTTTGATCCTTCTAGAAATTTTCCATGAATCTATATAGAGGACTTTTGAAAAACGGCAGTTCAGAACAGAGCTCTGTCGAAATCAGACTCTGCTTGTGCGTTGTGTGATTGCGATAAGATAGACTTTATCCGAGTTCTCCTGTTAGTGGCACAGTGCTAAGGAGTGTTTTATGGAACGCTGTAAAGTTTGTAACGAGTGCGTTCTGCTGAATCATGTAAATAATCTGTTATAATATTTCTTTGTTTATATATCGTAAGTCGATTTGTCTTCGTGTTTGTCATCTGTTCATTAATAAATCTGTAATTATTCAAATAATTGGAATCGTCGGCTGCTTTTTCTCCACTCAAATTTGCAACAACATCAATATTATTATTACATACTTGATGTTAAGCATTCTTGTCTAGAAAAACCTTTTACAGAAATATTATACTTGAATTTTCTTAGTACTTAAATTATTTTTTCTGCTTCCTACTTACACATGTTTACTGATTACATCTAGTTACGCACTACTACATATATTTCCCGGTGCATCATCAATTTAAATATGGAAAGGCACATGAAAAAAAAGGAAATTTAGCGGAGGCTATAACTTCTTTTAGCAAGATGCAGCCACTAGATCCCACCGCTGAATCATCACATTCGCTGAAAGACCTTTTCGGTGAGAGGATGAAATTTTAATAACATCTTCAGCTCTCGCGGGACAATGTTTAAACAAGATAGATGAGTTCCAGGATTGGAAGAAACAGTGGAAAAAGTTAAAGAATAGTTTTTACTCCGAGTAAGTATATGGGATGTCGTTATTAATAACTCGGTAAATATTTATGTAGAGTTGTTTTTCAGTAGTATTTTAAATATGTGTTGCAATTTTGAACAGTTTTATGTACAGACAGCTTTTGCACGGGTTGTTTTGGCTCTGTTCACATTATTTTGAAATTTGACTTAGATCTTTTTCCGAAGGAGATTTTAAATGTGTATGTTGTTCATTAATTTAAAGTTGCTTGGAATGCTTAAAATTTTTACAATGTGTAAGTTTTTACGAAAAAGATCGAGCTAAAAAATTGGTACTGAAATATATTGTTCCGTAGATTGGAGATAGATGATTTTATGCTATCAGTCTTAAGGTATCCGACTACGTTCGGTGGCGTGATTTTGCAAAAGCGTATAAATGGAAAATATTTATGATATTTAGTGTCACTTAGATTATAAAATTCATATAAAATTGTTTTAAGAAGAGTATTACAGTAAAAAATTATTTAAGTACAATATTTTGACAAGAAATGAACATAGAATGACCCATTTTCAAAATATTCTCCTTTTGCGAAAAATGCTTCTATTATAATAATATTTTGCCTGTCTGTAGCTCAAACCTCTCTACAGAGGCTCAACTAGAATTTTTGAAATATATAT
>BMAV01008300.1:52117-64976 GCA_019973955.1 Trichonephila inaurata madagascariensis
CCCCCCAACACATCACCGCATCTACGTGGAAAACCGTTGGAATTGGGGAGCGAATCGAGTAACTTTTAATTGGCAGTTTTAAAGGATTAATTATAAAACGTACAAATTATTGAATGTTAATTTTTTATACAATTTTATATATGACAATCCCATGGGGTCACTGGTAATTGTTAAACTTGTTCTTAACTTTGTTTTATTAAAGTAATTATAAAATACATTTATTAGTGTATTACATTAGAGTGTATTTTATTTTTTATTATGTTAGAATGTATTTTGCTTTTTTACTTTCAGTAAATTAATAATTTTTTTTAAAATAATCTTTTGTTTTCGACTTTTGTATATGCTCGCGCCCCCCTCGGAGAGTTGTCTCGCTCCTCAAGGGGGGTGCGCTCTACAGTTTGATAAACGCTCTGATTTAAGATGTTGCAGATGACTAAATATCCACGGAGCGGGGGGGGGGGGTTCAAACCGGATTTGAAACTAGAATCCGAGATCATAGCACGGAAATTGAAAAAACATTAACTACTTTTTATAAACTATCTAACAATAATTACTCAATATTGTTGCGTGCTAATCAAAATAGGGAAAATTTTGCAGAATTTTTATGTTTAATATTTATTATGGTTCCATGTATGTAACATTTTTTCGTTTAAATTTTCATATAAAATTTATAATGCATGAACATAACACTTCATTATTCGATCTTCAAACCAAGTATAAGCATCCGCAGAGAGTATCGCACAAGAAAGATTTTGCAGACAGAAAATCTCCCTCTTCTACTGTTGTGACATTAACATATTTTTCAGAAAATCTTACCTTTGTTAGAAATAAGAAAGAAAAAGAAACTCTCGCTTTCAAAAACAGAATTTGAAATAAAATTCTCTTTAGAGCCAGCGCATGCAAATATGAATTATGTATTTCTTTTGTAGGAACGATGTGCCATTTGCATTTCATTGAATGAAAAATATTCATATGTTAGAGTAACGATAGAAAGTGAATATTGATTTTTTTCTTCTTCTGTGAGAGTAAATATTGTCCACTTGTTTTCTAAATTTACGAGAGGCGAAATTTTTGCATTATTCTAAGTAAATATTGACTCTCCTTTTTACGTCATCGCCATATACAGTAGCTTATATCGCCATTAAAGCTACGAGAAAGATATCGAAATAGAATTTTTTTTTAAAAAAAATCTTATAAGTAATAAATATAACATAGCTATATATTTGTATACTATTTGAACATCAAAGTGCCTATGTCGCAGAAAAATGATGAAATTAGGACTTTCATCGAATTTCCTAAGGGAGATGATCAATTCACGCAAGATGTTAAAATAACGTCTCTTTGAGGTCATTTCCCTTATGTAAGTAAGTGATTTGATCAAATTCCCGAACTGTTTTAGTTTAGTGAAATGATAAAATAAACTAGTCAGCCATTATTTTAAAGATATGGGGTTGATATTTAGGGGATCGATAATACTACCTGTATGGTTTGGAAATACAAAGACTCGACCCCTCCAGGTATCGGGCGGGCGCGTCCCTGGACAGCATTTTGCCAATGCAAATCCTGACTAGCTCATTTCATTATTTCCCTGAAACGGTTCAGGATTTGATAAAATTACTTACTTTCAAACGGCATTCTCACGATTTTCGACTGGTCACCTGAGGTGCATGAATTTTAAGGGTGGCAAAAGAAGCTTCCCAATTTGCCCCAAATGTAACATCAGACCTTTATCTCCTCAGCACATTCTGCAATGTCTGGGGTTTTCCTGTGAGGAGGCTGTTGCATCCCCCCTGCTGTTCTTAGACTTTGTATAGATTTATGGACTCATGGACCTGGTCTAGTTTCGCTAGACCAGATGGGGATTAGTCCCACCACTTTCATCATGGAAATGACCTTGAAGAGATGACTTTAAAATATTAACAAAATGCTGTCCAGGGAGGGGGAGACTCCTGGGGATCGCGAGTCTTTGTACTACCTAACCATACAGATAGTACCTATCGATCCCCTTAATATCAACCCCATATCTGTAAAAAAATGGCTCTGACTTGCTCATTTTATCATTTCACTAAAACAGTTCGGGGACTTGATCAAATCACTTCCTTACGTAAGGGAAATGACCTCAAAGAGACGTTATTTCAATATCTTGCGTGAATTGATTATCTCCCCCAGGGATTCGATGAAAGTCCTAAATTCATCATTTTCCTGCGACATCTATAAAGCAACAGAAGTCATAGTTCTCGGGACTATTTATGTTTAAATTTTCTCTAAAATACAAAATTAAAATTTGATGCACGTCTCTGAAGTTTGTAAATCATTGTGTGTGTGTGTGTTGCTGTGCTTTTAAAAGAAAAATCTATTTTTAAACACATGTGAAAATAATGAAAACTTATCGTGTTGTAAAGCTTAAAGTAATGCTCTCCTAATATCTAAATTTACATGAAAATTTTTCTCTTGCCTAATTGAAAATAGAATCTATTTAGGATTTAAAACAATTGCGACAAAATTTGGCTTTCTCCTTGGCGTTGTGTGGGGATGGGTGATGGTTGATGGTTTAAAGGACATTGTTTTCTATTTAATTCGTTCAAAAAATTAGTATTTTAATTACGAAAAAATACTTAAGGTATCCGACTACGTTCGGAACCGTGATTTTAAAAAAGCGCATAAATGGATACTTTTCATGATATTTAGTGTCACTTAGATTTGAATACATATATAAAATTGTTTTAAGGACATTTTGACATAAAAAAATTATTTAAATACAATATTTCGGCAAAAAATAAACTTAGAATATCCTTTTTTCAAAATGTTCTCCTTTAATGAAAAATGCTACTATTATAATATTTTGCCTGTATATAGTTCAGACCTCTGTACAGAAGCTCAATTATGAGTTTTGAAAAAATCACATTATTTTCAGTTACAACCAATTAAAATAATTATCGGCGTTTTCTTAAAATTTCTCCCCTCTGTTGTCGTAAAACATAGATAAACCCACTTCTAAGTTATATATTTCAAAAATTCTAGTTGAGCCTCTGTACAGAAGTCTGATCTATATACAGGCAAAATATTATTATAATAGAAGTATTTTTCACAAAAGGAGAAAATTTTGAAAATGGGTCATTCTATGTTCATTTTTTGTTAAAATATTGTACTTAAATCATTTTTTATTGTAATACTATTCTTAAAACAATTTTATATACATTTTCTAATCTAAGTGACACTAAATAACATAAATATTATCCATTTATACGCTTTTGCAAAATCACGATTCCGAACGTAGTCGGATACCTTAAATTATAAAAATATTCTTTTAAAAATATTCTTTTAAAAATATATAAGTAATGGTTTCATTATACGAAAACTTTAAAAATATAAAGTAATTTATTTTTAAAATTTATTTGTAAAAAATAATGAATACATAGAAATTTAATTAAAAATTTTAATTTAAAGATTTACATCTTAATCAGCCAATGTTCCTTTTCTCTCAGTATTTTATGATAGTGCATTACTATATTTTATTTTTAAGTCAATGAAATATCGAATAAATTAAGTCAATGAATTTTTTGATTACATTAAAAAAACATTCTTATATCACTTTCTTCTTAATTGGGGGCCGTGGGTAGCCTAGTAGTTAGAGCATCGGACTCCAGACCGGAAGGCCTGGGTTCGATGCCCGATGCCACCAAATACCCTCCAAATACACATGGAGTACGTGCTCGTTAAATCAATGGGTCCGAAAGTCTTGGTGACTGAATCACGAATGCAGGGGGACTGGAGAATATTTACCTCCCCTACAGTTCCATGCCTAAATTGTGGAGGTGGAGATAGGTGGTGTCGCCATCTATCATCCTTTCTGGTAATTTCGTCGAGTTAATTCGTACTGTCACCTGTATGGTGCTCAAGGCCAATGACACGCGTTCTTCTAGCCCCTTGCCACGATAAATTTCGTGGGCCTCCATCTGACTACGTCAGACAGGTGGCATTAAAAACAACAGCTTCTTGATTTAAAAAGGACAAAAGTTGAATTTCTGAAAGGATGCATATTTTTCTTTTAAGCTCTATCAACCGTTTCTGGGAGTCGATTTCCCCAAAACCCGTCCTTAGTGGACCTCTAACAAAAGAAACATGCTTGCCAAATCCCAAGTCTTTATATCTAATAGTTCAAAAATATGAGTTTTCAGCTATAATGTCCTGACAGCAATCCCCGGAAATGAGTGAGTGTGCGTTTATTAACGTCGCACTATAAAGCAACACGAGAGCTATTGGCAACGAATTTCGTAATTTTGAGCCTCTGTCAAGTGGTAAAGATGACACTTGAGCTGGAACCCCCTTCTTTCAACAATCACACCATACCAACGAAAGGACGTGCCTCGACAGGTTTAACGTGCATTGGCCTTTTCTCAACGGCCTGTCTTCATCGTGAGAGAGAGAGTGAGTAAGTGAAAATGAACGTCACACCGTTCAACCACTCGAGGGCTTTTGATAACGGATCTCGTAATTTTGAGTCACGACACCTGCCACCCTTTTCTCCTAACTACCAGACCACACCAACGTGAGGACATTTGAGCTCTCGACAGATTTAAACTGCATTGCTCCCCTACACGGCAGGTCTTCAGTGGCACCAGTGTAACGGGTCTATTCATGTTCTTCTTACTAATCCCTTTGGAGAATAATGTGGTTTCTTTAAGTATTATTCTATTGAAAACTTTCCTCCTCCGAAGAAGACGCTAACTATTCAAATCAAGGCTTGTATTTAAAGATTAACTTTCAAGTTCGAAGAAAGAGAGAGGTTAGAAGCTAAGAGAATAGCAATTAATGATTAACGTAAAGCTAGTCGAGAGAGCTTCCTTAGATTATTTAATTAATATTAAGATTGACAATTTTGTCAATTAGCTGTTTAAATTGGATTAGTATCGGCTTGAATTAGATTACTTTAGAAATTATCTTCAAATATTTAGGAGGTGTATTGCCAGGACGTGCTAAGAGTAAGTGATCCGATTTATAATTAAATCTTCAATTTTCTCGTCTACCTCGCTATCGCTCCCGTATTTATCTAAGGTGCATTTCTTAACTGGGGTTATTGAAATTTGTTACGTTGTTGAGAATTGTTGATAAATGGAGTTGGTTTTGATTATTGCTAATCTTCCTCGTAACCTTCGTACACTAATGGATGGGATCGCCCATCCGTTACACCAGGCTCGAACTAATGACACTCCGGCCACAAGTCCCTTACCCTGACCACTGGGCAACCGCGGCCACTCAGCGGGTGTCGGTGACTTTGAGTACTATAGGCTACCGCGGCCACAAGATTTAATAAGGAAAAATGTTACATTTTTTAATCCAATTATCTTACGGTAATAATAAACTGTATCTAATAGCTACAATGGTTCTGTATTAAATTGCTAAATACCGGAAGACCGTACACGTATAATGTGACTAATAGATCCCGTTAACCTTGCATTCTTAATTTCTTAAATGAGATTAAATACAGATCACGTCGCATCGTCTTTATGGTTCAGAATTTAAATGTGTGGTTGGACCTAGCCGCATTAATTTAAAATACGAAGATTAATAATTTAAATTATTAAAGTTACAATGATCATTGAGGTGAATTAAAAGATTAAATATGTATATCATTTTCGAGTTTCCAAGACGGTTAAACGACTTTCTAATCTACTTAAGTTAACAATCGTTGTCCTATTAAAATAAACAGGATTTGCTTTAAAAACCTTTAATTATTTCGTGAATTGAAAGTTTGAGTATTGTAAAGACACCTACAGAAAGCTAGAATTATTTTAAATGCATAATTTCTTTTTAAATATTTAATGAGAATGTTCTCAAATTGAAACAGAAATGTGCCACGTATTTTAAATTGCATATTAATTGATCGAAATCATATAATAAATGTCAGTAATTTATGGTCAATTTTGCTTAGCATTAGAGCATCGCAATGGACTAATTACATCCAAATTTTGATACGTGATGAATTAGGTTTGGTGTAAAAGGACATCACAAAGAACACTGCTCAGAGATTCAAACTGGCCCGAAAAATTTTGAACAATGCAGAGGATAACACTTTAGATCAATATATTAATTTTCGCACCATAATACGGGAGGACTTTCAGGTCAAGTTGTAACAGGTTCTATTCGCACGTCTACGAATCCTCATGGGTAAATTAATCTTTTTAACACTGTGATTTTAGTTGAAAATAGTTTTCCGCAGAGAGGACTTGTTTTATGTAAATGCGAGCATCTATTTAAGTGCTAGTCGTGGAGTAGGAGGGATAATAGTTGAAAATTGAGTATAAGAAGAAAGCATAATTTTAGCGATTGATGGTCGCACACTAACTCAAGGAGGAAGGATTAAGCAAATGCACTCAGGAGAGATATTATATATATAAGCACTCTTATTTATATTACCGTTAGGATAATATATTTGATTGCTCCTCGGGCTTAGTTATTAGAGTGCATTCTCATGTTTTTGATAACGTCTAATAAGTGGTAAAAGGAAATAAAATTGTTTAAATTGAGAAATGTCTGATTCTTACTCAAACCCCCTCTCACGCCCGCGATCGAAAGTCCGCGACAATGTTCTGTACAGCAAACTGAATAGTAGAAACATGCTTGTTAAACTTAAAGACTATAGATCATATAGCTCACAAATGGCATTTATATATATCAGTGGCGCACACAAGGGGGGTGCCTGGGGGTCCGGACTCCGCCCCAAAGCCCTTGATTTTTTTCCCGATTGAATATAATTCGAAGTATATAGTACGTGAAATTTAATTATTTGTTATTAATGATTAATTTTATTAATTAATACTAATTATTTACTCAATAATTAGTTTTTACTGTGTTTTGTTCCCGAAAATCGACAAAATCAAAAGGTGCATGATACAAAAATGGTGAACTTTTGACCCCGGGGGGCCCCCCCCCCGGAAAAATTTCTGTTTGCGCTACTGATATATATATATTTATATAACCCCTCTGCAACTTCCCTTGGGAGTCTATTTGCTCGAAACGTTCTCAGCGGGTATCTACTGATTAAAAGAATCATGCCTGCCGAATTTAAAATCTGTACGTATAGGATTTCTAGAGGTCGCATGATGAGGAAGTGAGAGAGTATGAGTCATTGTTCTCTTATGTAGAGAGAATACTAAACAAAATTTAAGTATGATTTGAAAGTTAATTTTAAATTTCATATGAATAATTATTAATTTACACTTTCATATACTGTATTTAAGCATTTGTTAAGCAACATAAGTTAAAAGAAAATAATTTTTTTTTTCCAAAAATCAATTAAACGTTTTTCGCTTATTAAATACAGAAGTGAAAAGGGTTAAAAAATTTAGTATAAAATAACTTTTCTAAAGGAAAAAGTAATTATTAAAACAGAGTCATCTATTGGTACCGTATAAACATTTATCAAAACAAAATTTTTTTCTGAATATACATTGAAATAAATAAGTATTGTGATACCCCCGACCCGGGGGTATCATCTCTTCATCAACGCGACCTAGATTTGAAGGAGGAAATGAATGAGTACTCAAGCTAGTCACAATCAAACTAATTTATTATTATTCCAATACATTGATCCAAACAACACAAGTCTTACTATAGGGTCGCAATCAGGAGTGATATAACGTATTTCTAAGTTCTAAGTAATAGCGCCTGGAATCCTAATCACTTATCTTTATGAGAAGTTATCCTAAGAATCTTTGTCTGCCTTAAATTCCTTAAAACGCTAAAACCCGTTCTATAATTACGCTTCTATTTTTAAAATCTTACCAACAGCTCACGGCGTTCAGCATCTTAGCTTCCTTTCTCTTTCTCCTATTTTACTAAAGCTCCATTATATATCTACTAACTAATCTGCACATCGCGTTTTCTTCTTGAGAGGATTGGATAGGTAATAACTCAATTCTGGCCCCAAAGATTCCCCAAGAGGATTAATAGGAAAAACGTGATAAAGCCCCGTCACAGTATCTTTCATCAAACCTATTATCGAACAAAAAATTTGAAAAATATATATAAACAAATTAATAAAATTTTGTGTTACATCTTATCTTCCAAAAATATTCAAATAGAGCTTGATATTTTACCATCAAATACTCGAGTCAATCCTTTTCACAAAACAAAACTCATTCTCTGTTTGAAACTCTATTCATCTAAAGCTCGAGATCTAATAAAAAGAAACACTTTCTGCGATTTTTTCCCTCTAAAAATCCCTAGTAATCCCTACAACAATAAATCAAACGCAGTGAAAGGAAATAGTCTCTTTTCGTCTACCTGAGACTTTTTTTTTTACCTGCATAAACACTCATCAAATAAAAATTTCCTTTCACTCTGTACATATTGTTTCCTTGCATATCGGATGTATTGCTGTGAAGCAAAGGAAAAGGTGATCTTTGGCTCTGGGAGTTCGATATAAATATCAGCTTTGATTCATGTCAGCTTAATCTTATCGAGTGCTCGCAGAAAAGTAGGATTAAGCTTCGAGACAGCTTTATGTGCGAAGAAGAGGGTTGTCTGGCATGGGTATGGGTGTGGGTTGAGAATGGCTGGGATGTTTTATGGTGCTTGGAGAATGGATTTTGATCTGTTTATTAGGTCTTCATTCTGGATTTTGGGTGAGAGTGGAAAGACGGAATTACAGGCTGAGGCAATAGACGTAGCAAAGCTTTTGAGAGGACACAAATTGAGTGGAATAGAGTGTTTTGTCAAAATATTTTAGCTATATATGAAGAGAAATCGTTTGAAGGTTGTAAATTCATGTTTTGAGGATTTTAGTATCGATAAGGATTTGCCAAATACGCTTAAATGAAAGTAAGGTTTCCTTTTCATTGTTAGAAATAAAAATATTTTTTCAAAAAAATTCTAAGTCAAATAGGTCATTATTATACCGATTTATATTCTAAAAATTACGGAATTAACGTCAATTCAGTTAGACAGAGGAAAAACAGTTCTTTAAAATTAGTAATACTTACACGTGCGGTTCTAGATTTAAAAGTAAATTTGATGCACTAATCAAAAAAACTTTCAGTTAAATATCTGTTTAGTTTTATAATATTAATTAAATAATTTATTTGTTGCTTACATTTGATAATAGTCTATTTTTATAATCAGAATGCATGAAAAAGAATAAAACGATTTTGTTGCTTTTGTCAAACTTGCGTATGATTTTTCAAAAATATGTTATTTTAATACTTTTAATTAGTTCATTTACATATTAAAAATACTCAAATGAGATTGAAAAATAAATTTTTCAAACTTTTTGAAGTTTACGTTGAAAACTAAATCCCATTTATTTATTTTGAATAAAATGATTCCAAGTTTCTTTTTTAAATCCTTTGTTTTTTCGTATAAATTCAGTATCTCAGGAAAAAAATGTGTGAAGGTTGGGAAAATATATGATATAGTTAATCATAAAAATATTTGTGTCATACAAAAAAAGATAGCAAAATTGTATCTAAAATTTAGCTAAAATACTCGGCGATGCTTTCTTTGTAGTAAAATTTAATTTCTAGTCATTTTGAACCACGGTCAAGTAGCGAAGGTGGTATATGAGCTAGCATTCCACTCTCCAAACTTCCATATCTGTGAACGTGGGAACTTAAAACATTCGATAGATTTAGCTTGCAGCAATTCCTCTACACAAGGAATCTTCAGTGCAATCAAGATTCAAACCCACGATCCTTTAGATCTCGACATGCGAAATAGGGAAACTTTTCTACGCCAGATGGAATTAGGTCCTCATGTAGTGTTATGAGGTAGTTGAATAAAAGAGAGATGTTTAAATCAGCGAGTTCAATTGTCTTTATCATTTATTTGTAGCTTAAAATTATGCGATCCACCTTCGATAATTATCTTGTACTTTTGGTGTACAAATGCAAATCACACCAATCAAGAACATGGTATTTATTAACTGATTTTTTTTTCGCATTCCAAACACATCTAGCGGTATCTGCTTTAGCCAGTAACAGCCTCCGGACAAGAGTGATCACTTTTGTTTAGTGGTATGTTACCCGACTGCAGATACAAAGTTTGTGGGTTCTGTCCACCTGATAGGCACTACCTCATTGGTGATCCGGACGTGATCTGAACCCGCAACCTTTTGATCTGTAGTGGCGCCATCTACCCGCAAAAAAGTGCAATGAAAAGTCGTCAGACCCACTTGACTCAGCAACCAAAAGTCATCAGGCCCACTTGACTCAGCAACCCAAAGTCGTCAAACCCACTTGACGCAGAAATTCCAATTAACAGCAACAATGTTTACGCTACACACACGCTCTTCATAACTATATCGTTCGTTCACCTATTCACCAACTCACTGGTGGGGGAGTATTGTACGCGTATCTACTTAAGCCAGTAACAGCCTCCGGACAAGAGTGAACACTTTTGTCTAGTGGTATGTTACCTGGTAGCGGATAGGCGCCACCTCACACACTTTTTCAGACATTTTCCGTCCAAAATAAATTTAAAATTAATTCGAAAACTATCATTTTCATTATGTATTTCATACACTTCCTACAATCCCTTTGGAAATACTATTAATACCAATACATAACATTTTTATAAAAAAAATAAATAAATCGATTTTCACTGGAAAATCATTTTTGTCGTATTAGAAAGGATTTTAAAAAGTTTTATTAATTTTTTTTTCCTTCTTACAATGAAGTTTGTTTCGTATTAGAAGAGATTTCAAATTTCAAAAGATAAAAGTAACTTCAATTTTATTTTTAACACCCCATCTAAAATTGATTTTAAAAATTTAAGATTTTTAGTATAATTGGATACATTATAAAGATTTTATAACACTAATGCTCAGCCCCTTTCCCCTCCCCTAAGTCGTCTTAACTTTTTGGTCAAACCTTTCAGACATGCAGAGGATAAACATCTCGCTGGCGCTAAATGCATCTAATTTTCGTGTTGGTTTCCGAAAATAAATTATATATTCCGATAAGAATTTCATATTTTCTTAAAATAAAAAAAAAATGGGCCATTTTTGACATGTTACGATGTTCACACATTCGTTTATATTCTTTTAGAACCTTAAAACTTGCGAGATGAAGGGTGATTTAATGGTATAGAAATTTACATAGTTTTTAACTAAGCTATTTACTTTTCTTTTTTAGGATGAAATTTGGCGATTCAAGGAACAGAAAAGGCAATAAAAAGTCCTTTCTGAGTCTGAGAAAGAGAGAATATAATTTATAAAATAAAAAATCTTCTTATTGCTCCTAAAAAATAGAGCTCTCAAACGAAAAATCTGAAGAAGAGGTTGTTGACGTCAATATTTCTCTTTCTTAGGTGTTAGTAGTAAATAATTTTTTCTTTATTACAAGTACGTGAGTGAAATTTATAGAGGAATAGTGCGATTGAAGGTTTGAATTGTTTTCAGATTTGTGGATTTATATTTTGTTTAGGTGATCTAGTAGGTATTACTTTATTTTGTGAAAACAATAGTTATAAATGTTTTAAAATTTTATAAATTCTCTTCAAAAAAAGTTTTGCGCGTTGAATTAAATAGAAAACTAATCATTGCTACTTTGTGAGACAATTACACTTTGTTATCTCTACTTTAATCTAACTGGAAAACTAAAAAGTAATATAAAAAAAAGTTTTTTTTTAGTCAATTCCTACTTAGATCAACAAAGAAAAATTTTATTGAAGTTATGCTTCTTATTGCACGTTTGGGAAACAGGATGAGGGTAAATTTTTACGATGCGCGCTCACACCGTCACGGCACCAATGCGCACGCATACCGTTGGCTAATATTTTAACATGCCACTTTTTTGGTGCTAGAGGACTGATATTTGGGGGATCGTAATNACCAATGCGCACGCACACCGTTGTCTAATATTTTAACATGCCACTTTTTTGGTGCTAGGGGACTGATATTTGGGGGATCGTAATAACTATTGTTATAAACAATATCTGTTGGGACGCATGCCCAGAGTGTTTCCCCCCCCCCTTCTACAGCTTTTTGGCCAATATCTCAGCACCCGAGCCTGATAGTCCATTTGAAGCTGGCTCATTCGAACCCTCTCTATCTGCTCTTAAGGTTATTTTAGCTACTTATTATTAAATAATTACAATTTATATAAATATGTATATACACATGACAGAATCACAACATTAAGTGGTAATTAATTATTAATTATCATTAAAGTATCGTATTGCCAATCCAAAACAATCGTGAACATAAAATTTCAGTTCAACGGAATGCTTTAAAACGTGAGGGAAAAAAATGTTTTAAAGTTTTGACACAAGTCGCCAAAAGGGTCGCTAAGTCGCCAAAAATGATGTCAACGTGGCTGTGTATATTTGTAATTCTTTAAATAATTAGTTTTAATCAATTAATTTTTATTAATTATAGTTAAATTATTGTATTGTCCTCCAAAATAATCTTGTATATAAAATTTCAGCTCATTGGAGCGCTTTAAAATGTATTTATTAACGATTGAAAATTCCACCAAGATAAATAAATATATATAAAGAGTGTGACCTAATAGTAGGAATTGAAAAAAAATTAATCATTGCTACTTTGTGAGACAATTACACTTTGTTATCTCTATTTTGATCTAACTAAATTAAATGTTTATAGTAATCCAAAGTTTATAGCTAATATTAGTTGTTTAATAGCAGAAATATTTACTTTAATTTGCAATTTCTCGAATATAAATCAGAATACAAAAAGAACGTTTCTGAAAATTTACTCATCTTTTAACTCTGACTCTCACATATTCATACTACATAAATAAATATTTTAATAAGAGATTTTGTGCGTCAAAGCAGTTATTGAAAAAATGGCTTAATTGCACATGAAATTTCATTTTGGAAATATTTTCCTTGTTACTGC
>BMAV01008300.1:70079-85573 GCA_019973955.1 Trichonephila inaurata madagascariensis
CCCCCCCCCCCCCCTACGTGGACGAGATAACTCTACAAGAGGGACGCGAGGATATTAAAAAGTCGAAAGCAAAAGATTATTTAAAAAAATTATTAATTGGCTGAATGTAAGCAAATAAAATACATTCTGGCATAATAAAAAACAAAATACACATTTATACTAATATAATACTCTTACAAATGTATCAGTACTTCTCAATGTATTTTATAAGTAATTGAACAATATTAAGTTAAGAGCAAGTTTAATATAATTGCCATATATACAATTATATACAAAAATTAACACTTGATAATGTGTACGTTTTATAATTAATCCCTTAACTGCCGAGATTAAAAGTTATATTGTTCACTCCCAATGCTGCTGTTTTTTCATGTAGGCGCGCGTATGAGATGTATTGGTGGAGGGGGGAGGATAAAAGAGGAATAAAGAAGCAAATCCTCTGAAATACGTAAATCGTTCGCAAACACTATCAAGTTATTTTTATTGCATTACAAAGCTTTCGTAATAATTCTACGGATAGAAGCTCACAGAAAAGATCGCACTTCGGAAAGACGTATATATACGTCCAGACCAATTAATACATTGGCTGACCAAGACATTTATATACGCGGGTGGGACTTAAGAGGTTAAAAGTCGTATTGTAGCTTTAGCATCGCAACATAGTATTACTGACTTCAATACATTGTTATTGTATGGAGAAAGGGGGGGGGGAGACGATGGAAATTATGACTGAAAATTGGGTCGCAAGAATCGAAAGTTGGAGAAGCACTGCTCTACAGATCTCGTCTTTTTATAGTCATGGTCAACTGGAAGTTATTAAAATCACGATTTTCGGCAGAGGCTTTTTGGTGAGTGAGTGAGTGAATATTAACGTCGCACTGTTCAGCTACAAGAAGGCTTTTGGCGACGGACCACGTCATTTTGAACCAAGGTCAAGTGACGTGCACGACACCTGAGCTGCCGCTCCCCTCTCCTAACTACCACACCACACCAACGGGAGGACGTTTCAGCTCTCGACAGACTTAACGTGCATCGCTGCCCTACACGGCGGGTCTTAAATGGTACTGGGCTCGAACTCATGACACGCCTACCATGATCCGATACCTTGACCACTGGGCTACCGCAGCCCTCAGAGACTTTTTGGATTGGTCATATGAGGGCTATCCAAAATTGCATCATTCTAACTTAAAAACGCTGAAGTTTTGATTTTGAGGCGATAAATTCTTGGGCAGTTCCCGCGCGTTAGTAGGGTAAAACAAAAATGTATTACTATACTAAGTCTTGGAGGGCTCATGACCATCATGAATTAAAATCCTTCGTAAGAAAGTTTAAGGAAATTATTACATATATATTTGCAGTATTGCAAAAATAAAGTTTCTGTTGAATCTGAATACCCTATAAAACAGAATTTTCTGATTTTAAAGGATTCTTTTTCTAAATTCGTGCTTTTTTCTTCTAGTGCGCAAACCTAATTTTGAAAAATCATCTACATGTTCTCCTCTGTTCTCTTCCCCTCACCAAAATGCAAACATTTCCGGTGCTAAAAATGATTCCATATTTTCAATTTCCACCCCCACCTCCAAGCGCACTAATCAAAACATATTCAAAACTCTGTTCTGATATTTGCCTTCCACCGCAATCACGAATATCATTTCGTTAATACCAACTCAAACATGAGATCACCCCATGATTATTTTCGCTTTGGCCGACAGCCGTCAAAACAAAATTTTCATTCCGCCAGCCAGATGACGCCCCCGGGGGACAGGGTCCCGCCCTTCTGTTGACCGAAGGGGCACAATGGACACGGGTCCTCCGAAGATGCGTTGATGAAAAGATATTTAGCAAGGTCGTTGTTTGCTGAGGGGGTGGTGTGCGGAGGGTTTAATAAAAAGGAACGAATATTCCTTCGTGTGTTTCGGTAAATACTGGAGATGAGTCAATAGAGTGGGTGTTTGGTGGCAGGGAAGAGACTTGAAATGAAGTGAAAAGGCGAAATCTGGTTAAATTATCATTCGATTGCAATAAAGGAAATACAGTTATTTTTATAGATGTAATTTTATTATAATTACAATTGTAAGTTGGTTGAATTGATAAAAGTGACGTTAGAATAACGTTCAACAGTGTTTCAACTAAGGATCATGTGACTCGCAGCTGGGTTGGCCAAAGATTTTAGGACTTTTGATATATCTTTTTGCATAAAATAACTTGGCCGCCACTAACAAATAGCGTTTCTCAAACTGTGGGGCGCTCCCCCCTTGAGGGGCGTGATAACTATACAAGGGGGGCACGAGCATATTGCAAAGTTGAAAACTAAAGATTATTCAAAACATTAATTTACTGAAAATAAGCAAACAAAATACTTTCTGTCATAATAAAATATAAAATACACTCTTTTACACTGATATAATACACTTGTAAAAGTATCTGTACTGCACACAATGTGTTTTATTATTAATTTAACATTACTAAGAACAAGTTTGATAATTACCAGTGACCTCATGGATGTATTAACACTATCTTGATGATTTGTATGGATTATAATTAATTTCTTAACTGCCGATTAAAACTTACGCGGCTTGGTCCTCAATACCGCGGTTTTCCTCCTAGACGGACATATTTTGATTTTTTTTGGGGGGGGGGGGGGGAGAAAATGAATAAATAAGCAAAATCGTCAAAAATAAGTAAATCCTTTGCAAAGGCTGTCAAGATCCTTTTATAGTATTCCAAAGCCTTAGGAATAATTTTATGGATAGCAGTGCACAGAAAAGATCGTACTTCGGAAAGACATATATACGTCCAGAGGATTAACGCTTTGGCTGAGCAAGACATTTATATACGTCGGTGGCACATAAGAGGTTAAAGTCGTATTGTAGCTTTAGTGTAAAAGTATAATATTATTGAATTCAATACAATGTTATTGTATTTAGAAGGGAGCGATGAAAATGATGATTGAATACTGGGTCGCGAGTATTGAAAGCTTGAAAAGTACAGGATTAACATATTATCTGAAATATAACCAAAATAAGAAAATACAGATAACGCCATTTATTTTATTTGTTTCACACCCCTGGCGTAGTTAGTCCTGAAAGGACCCTGTATCAAAATTCCTTGGGACCTTTTTTTAAAAAACAAGCAAAAATGATTATATTAATAGAATTTGTTTGAAAGTGTCAAAATGCTACACAAGTTAGGGTCCCTGTAGTTTCGAGGTCTCGTATTATCCCGCATCGCAGTACCGTCGTAACGACTGATACAGCGATGGCTACGCCCCTGTTTTGTTCATATTGCTGTTAATTAATAATATAATTAAAATAATCAAGCACATCCTTTCTATTGATGCTTAACTTTTGCATATGCCGTTGTTAGTAAAAGGTGATGATCTCAGAAGTGAATTCAAAATGAATTTACTTATCAGACTATAGTTTATTTGCAATTTACTGTGTAATTTCATTATCTAATGGTTTCTTGTTTTGTAACTAAATTAAAATTTTTATATCGATATATTTAAAGTAAAAATTTATTGCGGATGTGTTTATTATTATAAAAATATGTTATACAACAAATAAAACACATTTAGAAGTACCCTAACGTGTGTAAACTTTGCAGAATGCTTTTAGGGTCACGCAAAATTTTTGTACAAAAAGTGGGCTTCACCACCTCAAAACGCTTAAGAACCCTTGTTCTAAAATGTTAGGTATTACCTCTTTATCTTAATTTGTAAAAAAACATTTCTCATCCTGTAAGACTATGTTTTGTTCCATCAAAAACACTTTTATCAGTCTAACTTCAAGTAAATTTTTTTCCCTATAAGTTGAGGCTTGTAAGCCGATCTAAAGCCGAAAATTTCCATTGGTAATTGTAAAGCCATGTGTTTGATATTATATATGTACTAAAAATTATAATAATTGGCAAGAAATAGAAACACTATAAAAATACCTCTATAAGGCAACTTGTTCTTAATAGAATTTGCGAGACCCTCGTGGTATTTGTTCAAGCTGATACGGAAGGAAGACAGAACGAATGGAATGTTCAGGTAAAATACAGTCGAACCTCCATATTACGAACCTCGAACCTCTATATTGCAAATTTTTATATACAGCTTACTTTTTCCTGGAACCTAGAACATTTCACGATTTTCTTCGTAAAATAACCTCCCACTAGCGAAGTGTATTTTCTATATAACGAACTTTTTTTCTTATGATTCAATTTTTTTCTCCCTTTTTTTAAAGTATTTCCGGACATTTCAAATTATTCTTTCTTTTAACTCATTTTATGGTGGTCAAAAATCTTGAACTACTTTTATTAGGTACATAGCTCGCCGAGAGCAAGATAATTCTGGGCGTTTCATCCAAGAAATGCAACCTTTAATACCCGTTGTGCAGTTCACTAGAAAAACATTTTCGATATCCTCTTTCACCCTCAGTGATGTTCTAGTTATAAAATAATGTATGTTTAAAATTATTTGTATGCTTTAAAAAGAAAATGTCTTTAAAGTCCATTAATTTTAATGTATAATTATTTTCTTAATGTTGAAAATACAGTGCATTCCTCGATATTCTTTTTTCTTGCTTTCCTTGCAATTTTTTTTATGGGTAAGATATATAAAATAAACAGATATTGATTTACAAAAAGATGTGAATAATTACTTTTTTTAAGTATATAGTGTTTATGAATTTAAAATTTGTTTTATGTGGTTTATAAAATATATTAAAACATGAACCTCTATATAACGAATTTTCCATACAACGAACTATTTTTTGGGATTTAGCGACTTCGTTATATAGAGAAGTCCGACTGTATTATTAACATAAACTACTCTTTACAAATCCATAAAAGAAATCTTGACGCTCAGCTATTCGTAATAAATTAATTACCACAAATGTGAATCTCAACACAGTTATACCGTTTCCTGTTAAGGGAAAAAAAACCTTTAATTTTCAATTTGAGTTGATTTTTTTATTAATCTCGCACTGTGAAACACACAACGAGGTTTAAGATGATTTTTAACCACTATCACTGGAAAGCCTCTACAAACTTCCTCAGCCAAAGGGACTTCCATTACAACCAAACTTCCCATTACACCAATGGGAAGACTGAGCCTAGACAGATTTAACGTGTATCGGCTCCTCTACACAGCGGATCTTCAACGGCATCAGGACTCGCCAGTTATTTTTTTTAATGGAAATTTGTGTATTTCACACACATTCTTCACCTTACTCAATTACTATCCTTAACTCAACAATACGTACATTACTTTCTTTAAATCTTTCAAATTGAGAGTTTTTAGCCCGGGAGCAGGTGCACACTAGATACTAACGCTAATAGTCGTTCCTAATCTTTTTTTAATAACTATTTTTAATGTACACCAAAAAAAAATCGTATAATTCCAGTGAATAATTTAATCAAGAGAAAGTATACTTACCAATACTTTTAAGGACTGTTCAATTTTTCTTCGATGATTTGAGAAAAAGTATCAAACTGAACAAAGTTTCAAACGGGAGTGACTTTAATAAAGGGCAAAAATCACAAATACTCATCGCTAACATTATAGAAATGTTATTTGCACTCAAAACTGTCATATTTTGTTCAAGTTATTGTTGCTTTATTGTCCTTTGATGATCAACAAATAGCATGTAGAAATTTTTCTCGCTGGTGCCTTTTTGACATAGCGAAGTGTGTCTTGTAGTACACTTATGGCTTTGTATTTTTCTTGATGGAACTCTTTAGGTATCATTTGAAAATTTGCCTTTCAACACAAACGTTTCATGTTCATCGCTTTTCTCAAATTTACTTTCGCTATCATGATTAATATATATTATTTCAGCAAGTTCTTCCCTTGCTTGTTCAGTTTCAACTTCCTTCAATATAGATCTCAGATACCCATTTTTTTTTAATATTATGGTTTATAAATGTAAATGAGCAGAATAAATCGTACAACACAGCAATCAAACCAACCAAGTTGTTCACAGGGGGGAAATGTAGCCTGTTCGTATAAAATATTTTGGAACAAATGTGGTCGTGCGAGAAACTCAGTCATTCCAAGTACCTTAAGATTGTAAAAAAAAAAAGAAGTTTGCTACTTCCAAAGAAGAGGAAAATATGGGACAAATACATTTTTGTTTCCATGAGGACTGGCATATAGGAGGATATAGACAAGGAGTCATTGAAAAAACAAAAAAAAAAAAAAAAAAAACAGTTTTCCCAGGATTAACGATTTCGTGAGCCTGGGGTGACTCAGTACCCCACGCACCTGCTCCCGGGTTAAAATAATTCATCAAATATAAAACACTTTAGTAGCAGATCTCGTACACTTTGAACCCAGGTCAAGTGATGAGAACAGCACTCGATCTCTTCTGGTAGCCCTCTCCAGATATGAAGATTTAGATCTTTGATAAATTTAGAGTGAATCAAATCCATTACACGATGGGTTTTAGAGGCCTGAGGGCTCTAGCCTGAAACTTTATAGAAATAACGCCAACCAAGAATTCTTGACGACCACTCGACTACCGCGGCAACGTTTTTAGAATTGGAATCAGTTTTTTTTTTGTTGGGATGATATCCATTTAACAAAAGAAATAAAATAATATTTTAGGCAGATTATCTGTCCAAGGTATATGTTTAACCAAATGCTTATCACCTTGGGGCATGTTTTTGAAGATGGATTATAAATCCTCAGAATTTATCTGCAAATAAACTCCGAACAATTCACTAAAATAATTTGATTTATTGCTGTAAAACCCTTTTACTCAATGAGAAAAGAATTGTTTTTCAGCAAAACCTAATTATGTTGCTGACGGCCAAAAATAGCTTCATACAATTTCGATATATAGGTTGATATCAAAAACAATTCATTGCCGTTCTTACTTCTGATTTTTTTTTTTTCCTTTTTCCCTGTATTAAAAGTTGCTTTACGGAACTTAGAACTTACGAGACATCACTACAAGATTCCAAAATACCAAAACTTGGTAGTGAAACTCTAAACTGACGCTTCAAATTGTCCATAAAAAGTCAATGAAGGCATGTGCATGTACTTTTTTTCAAGAAGACCGAGAGTCAAACTATCCAAGTCATCAATATTTAAAATTCTGAAAACTTATATGGATGGACTTTGAAAATAATTTTACTCGATTTGAAATTTAACAGTATGAATATAATTGAATAATAAGTGTTAGTTTGTACGAACATTCTTTCAAATTTATAGCAATTTTTCCTTAATTATCTATAAGTATGCTAACAAACACCAACAGCTATTTTTCAAATTTTAAGATAGGCTAGTTTAAATATATCCTCGTAGCATTTTCAATGCATACAATTCTTTCAACTCAATGATAAAATATGCTAAACATGAAAAAATTTGAAACCATATTCTATCTACTTTCTTCATACCTTTTTTCATTAGCCTTTAATTTAAAGTACATAACAAAAAAAATTGCATAAATATTCATAGTTTGGGCAACAAAAAAAAATTTCATTTTAAAAAAAAATGTCTTTTACTGCTGAAAAATTATCCAAAAAAATTTCCATTTCCGATGACATGAATGCTAGAAAAATATTCAATGTCAAAACACTTTCATTCAGAATTTATTGTGAATCTTAGTAAGTAGCTGTTTCTAACGGGTCTTCCGATTTTAAAAGCATATTTCTTCAAATGTATCATTTCATCATATTCCAAAAATATTCGATTTCGAAATTTTCCCGGAATATTTCTATATTTAGAACCCAACGATAATATGATTTAGAAATGGCCATGAGAGCACCAGGTATACGTAATCGACCTGAATATGGCTTCCCACGCACATACGGAATGAAATCCAGGAAAAGTAAGTTACAGTGATGTTAGTCGGTTCGTAACACCTACGCACTTCCCAATATCTTTCGGAAAAAAAAGAAAATTAATAAGACTAGTCTCAAATATGAGCAAAATGGAATATTTTCTCAGAAAATAAGTAGGAGCAAAATTTAAAAAAAAAATATATTTTCGTGATGCAGAACTTTAAATTGGTTAAATTAATTTTTTGTAGACAATTGACTTCCCCGTGTTATTAAATCCCTTTGTCAAATATTAAGAATGACTAACAAATGTGTACAAAACTTCCGAACGAAATTAAATACCGAAAAAAAAAATGCATTAACTCAGCCTGTAACTTTCCACCCCCGCATGGTTGGAAAGTTTGGCAGCAAAACCAACCCAAAGGGTGGTGCAACTGTTCAATTTTGAAAACTTTTCGCTCGGGACACCCACGTTCGTGGCAGTTTAATGCGCATATTCGCAGTTGTGACCAGGAAATGTAAAAGTTCATCTGTTCGAGTTACCTTTAGGGGGTAGGATGGAAAGTACACCCCTTTCTGCATCGCAGAAGGGGAGGGGGTGGAAGAAGAGAAAATCGAACCCAAGACAGAGCCATCAAAAACTTCGTGACATTTCTCTGCTGCGGCGTGACGTCAGTGGGATCCTATTGGTCCTCTTGACGGGTTGGGGGTGGAGCTAGGGGGGTATATGGAACGTGAAAATCTCCGCAGTCGATAACCGAACGGTTTGGAACGTTGCCAGCAAAACGGGAGAATGAAATATTGTCATATTTTCAGTTTCGGAAGAAAGAACTTTTTTTTTTCTTTCCCTTATTTCGTTTCAGTTAGTTACCGTCAGGGTCCACCGAACAACCCTAAATGTCAAAGGGGTATTGGAGTAGCCGGGTCGATTTTCCCAATCTTGTGAATGAATGTGAATCGTCCCCCTACTTTTTTTTTACACCGCGGAATCGCGAATGCCAACGCTGAGCGTTAAAAGGGACGAGAATTTAGTGCAAAACTTTCCGATTTCCATCGATCGGGGAGGTCAACGAATGTCGTCTTCGCAGACGATGATGTTGTTACTTGGGGAGTTTCTGCTGAAACTTCGGTAAGCCCCGGATGAAGACCCCGAAATTTCGATCCCCTGTCGGCTAGACGTGGTTTGAGGAAATAATGTATTGATTTTAGCAACTTGAAAAGTTTGAAAGTCTTCCCCACTGTTTGCCCAACCTGTGTGTAAATTTGCACTTGTTGTACAACATATAAACCTTTTAAGATCTGTGTAACAGTAAAGATAGAAATTCTCTGTAATAGCTCTCCCACTTCTGTGACTGGAGAACTTTTAGACAAAAAGAGTTAATAATCGCGGGATTAATCCCTTCACTGCCACAGGAGTATATATATATATATATATATATATATATATATATCGCTCAAATGGTGTGTTAAATGCCCAGAACGTATACATACATCTTTCCGAAGTACAATCCTTTTCTTTGCGCTGCTATCAGCAAAACTATTCCAAATGCTTCAAAATGCAATGAAATGTCCTTGACTGTGCTTGTAAAGGATTTATTTTTTCAGAGAAAAATTTGCTTATTTATGCCTTCTCTTTTACCTCCAATACACTACATCATGGATGGTGAACCAGTGGCACGCGTGCCATTGATGGCACACGACATAATATTTTGGGCACGCCAGTGATCAAAATGGTTCGCATTTTATTTCAAAATTTCAAAGTTCACAATGGAGTATTACGAACAAACGCGAAAAATCAGTCGCGGGGCGGCGTGGAGCATCCTTGTTTGTTATTGTCTTGCCTTAGTTACACCGTAGACCACAGTTGCTTATGATGTAAATTTTGTCTATGCACTAGATCAGCAAAAGAACAAAAAGTGTAACAGAGATTTTTAAATTTGGTGGACCGAGAAACATGGCATTATTAGTAAAAGCGACAGAGCGGTGTGTTTTTTTATGTTCTGGAATAGTGGTAAGCAGACCATCGTCTGTGAAACGGCATTTTGAAAGAAATCACAAATCCTCTAGTCAAAAAAGTGAGTCACAACAAAAATAATTAATAGCTTAGAAACCGTTTGGCAGATGACTCAAATTCAGCATGTATTATACAAAAAGTAACATCTTGCAATCCTAATATAAGTTACTTGTCATCCAATCTGCAACATTAGAAGTCACACTAATGTTACTTTATAATTTGAACTACACGTTTAACTGAAGCCTTTACAACTATACAATACAAAAGGTATTTTTTCGTAGTAAATAGAGTTTTACGTTGTTAGTCTTTAGATTTATTATTTCCCCAATTATCGCAAGTCAAAATTATTTGACAGCACGTCTGTACCTCATTAAACACTTCTTTAGGAAAAAATGTCACGCTGATCCATAAAGGTTCGCCACCCTTGCACTACATGCACGAGCCACCCTTGCACTATGCGAAAAAATTGCGACACTAGAGAAAGAATCGCGTACGTTTTAATCGGCAATTAAGAATTTAAGTTTATTTTAGGAAAAATTCTAGCTTTTTGCAAATCTTGATGTTGTTAAGTCATAAATCCTTTGCTTAGTCTAAAACTAGGAATCTAAATTTTTTATTTCAATGGGACTAGACGTTGTTGGGGAAAAAAAGTCGATGATTTGAGCACGCGGAAAATTAAAAAGTCACCCATGTTTGGGACTGTAAATATACACTTATGAATAATATAAAAAATTGTTTACTTTTTTCAAGAAAAGCAGAACTCTCGTAAAAAACGAGTTTTCATTTTTCACGATGACATTTTTCACACAAATGATTTTTTAAATAATTATTATTGTTCATTTTATTTCTTGTAATTCAGCTTGAGTGTGTTGTATAATATAATGAGTGCTTACATCGTACAATAATTTTTTTTTTTTTTTGACTATTGAAATTTTTTGTAGGCTCCTTTTAACTTTTTGTTTCTTCAAATTTTTGTCTATTTTGAAAACAAAAAACAGAGCTTAAAAATTTGATTAAATGCAATCCAAACTTTACAAAAATAAATACGATTTAAATAAGTACGTTTACAAAAATAAATACGATTTAAATAAGTACGTTTACAAAAATAAATACGATTCAAAATTTTAAATGTTTTTTTTTTTTAATTTATTCTTAATATACGTATAGAATGAAAAGAAAATCAGGGGGAAAAATAAACATCTAATTCTTTAATGCAACAATCTTTCTCAAAAATAAAATCCAGGTACCTTTTAAGTTCATGATATTTTTGAATAAATATTATACTGCTCAATCCTTATTTATAATTTTATTTTAAAAATAAAAAAAAAAAAAAAAAAAAAACGTTTATATGGATTTTAACCAATCGTTTAATTATTCTGAATATAAAATATTAAAAATAATATAATCAAAACGAAAGAACCCTAAGTTCTCTAAGCCCTTTACACATAAAAACTTTCGATAACTAAAATTTTTCGATTTTAAATCATTCTTCTCCTAATAAGCAATTGCTAATATATTTTTTCAACCCTCTTTTAAGATTCGATATTTCTTTGTGCTCCATGACCCCACAAGAGTTGTAACTCGACAATACTTACTAAAAAGGTAAGACTAAATTTTGTTGTTGTTGAAAATTAAAAAATTCGGGATTAAGAAAAATTGACTTATTTGGATAATACAGGCAAAAAAAAGCTATTTTGCAGACTCGTATGAGCTTAAAGGAAGATACTGGAGCCAAAAAGTTTTGATCCACTTTTGGACTAGACGCTTTTGAGGGAAGGATGTATTGATTTTAACTCTGGAAAAGTTTAAAAGTCGTCCGCCTGTCAACAAATTGTTTGTGTAAACCAACATTTCTTGCTTACAAAACATGCAGATCGCAATTATCTTAAAGGATAATGACTTGGAAATGGATCATTTAAATCAGTAGCGCACACAAAAGTTTTTCAGGGGGGGTCCAATGTCGAAAGTCGACCAATTTGGTATCATGCTCCAATACGCCACCCAACATATTTTGATTTTGTCGATTTTCGGGAACAAAAACAATACAAAATTCACTGTTGAAAAAAATAATAAGTATTAATTAATAAAATTAATTATTAATAACAAATACGTAATTTAATTTTACTTAACATATACATAAGATTATAACCAATTGATAAAAAAAAAATCAAGGGCTATGGGGGGGGCAGGACCCTAGGACTCCCTCCCTTGTGTGTGCCACTGATTTAAATATATATTTGTACTTCTTGTAATTAATTTTTTAAAAATGTCGCGTAATAAGGGCAAAATACCATAAAAAAAAGAATGGAAACCTTTTTCAGAATCGTCGCATTTATGTAAGTTTGCACTCTCTTGTATAGGGGCTGCCCACCTTGAATAGTTTTGCGGCCTGCGAGATTCATTGCAACATTACAAAATACGTTTATTTTGTGCAATGTTTTTGTTTTTAGTGTAGCGTTTTGAAACAAATATATCCCATAACTGTTTCTATTTTATTACGCTCTACCTGTTTTTATACATACTTAGAAGTGATCAGTATTGCATTGTAGCGACCTCCCTCCCCGCAGCATCAATTTGATTCCTGTAACTTTTTCCCGCTGCTTATTGCTAGAGCTAAGCATATTTTATCATTCGATTATTATTTTTAATTTATCTATTTTTGTAAACATGAAAAATTGTGAAAAAAATAACATTAATTCATTTCGTTTAAAATTTTACTCCAATAAATGTTTGCAATGACTCCGAATCTAATATAAAGATATAGTCGGACCTCTATATAACGAAGTCACTAAATCCCGGAATAAATCTCGTTATATGGAAAATTCGTTATACAGAGGTTCATCTTTTAATATACTTTATAAACCCCATAAAACAAAATTTTAATTCATAAACACTATATATTAAAAAAAGTAATTATTCACGCCTTTTTTTAAAAGTAATATATGTTTATTTTATAAATCTTCCCATCAAGAAAGAAAGAAAAACTGCAAGGAAAACAAGGAAAAAAAGAATGTCGAATAATTCACTATATTTTCAATATTAAGAAAATAATTTTATACTAAAATTAATGAATTTTAAGGACATTTAATAATTTAAAGCATACAAGTAACATTAAACAAACATTATTTTATAATTAGAACATGGGGACACGGGAGATTTCTACTGAGGGTGAAAGAGGGTATCGAAGATGTTTCAAGTGAACTGGACAGTGGGGGTTAAAGGTTGCACTTCTTGGATGAAACGTTCACAATTCTATTTATCACAGCGAGTTAGGATCTAATAAAACCAGTTCAACATTTATGAGAACCATAAAATGTGTTAAAAAGAGAATAACTTCAAATTTTTTCAGAAATACTTTTAAAAAAAAGGGAGAACAAAAATTGAATCACCAGGAAAAAGTTCGTTATATAGCAAATGCACTTCGCTATAGAGAGGTTATTTTACTATGAATGTGTCGTGAAGTGCTCCCCAGGAAGAAGTTCGCTGTATAGAAAAATTCGCAATATAGAGGTTGGACAGTGTATACTTTTATATGCGGACAGCGGTATTATGATCTTTTTCCGAAGTAGTCCCCCAAGATCATTTGGGCTGTCTTCCCCCTGCTCTTGTAGATCTTAAAAGATATCGTATGCACTAAGTATAATATTTACTATAGAGCCAGTAAAACGAATATTGTTAAATTAATGAATAAGATATCTTATAGTAGATAAGAATGTTCAAAATACTTTGAGGCGACTCTCAACGTTTTATCGAACCAAGACTTGTAAGCAAAATGGACAACCGAAGAGGTATTTTTGATTATGAAGTCTTTGTACTTACACAACATGAAGAATTTCTCCTCACTGACAATTTAATGTTCATTACCTTTTTCGCTAAGTTATAAGCACTTATTTTATGGGTGGTGAGAGAGAGAGAGCACCTTTTATATAAATCATACTTCTTAATGAGGTTTACGTGTTTGCTTAGTATCTCAAATAGTGTCTGCGCGTGAATAATTTACATTAATTTAAACGAGTTATTTCAGTTGCATCGTCTGGTATGTGTGTGAGTGTACCTTTTTTATAATGGTTATATACGAATTAAGATCAGGTTTCAAACATTAATTGTACTCATATATAAAAAATTTGGAGGGTACATTTGGAGTGTGTATTATATGTTATCATGCTATTAAATTTAGAATGTAATTTTTGCCTTATCTATCGAAACAATATAATAAATGCTCCTTATATTTAATTTGTTCTGAAAGAGCCTTCCAATATTCTTTATTCAATTTTAAATAATATTAAGAAAACACATATTCATTATAGTTAAACTTTAAAAAAAATGTTTGAAAAACTTGAATGTTTTGCTAAATTTTGGAATTTCAAAAAAAAATTTCCAATGTTTTTTTAAATAGGAGCACAAGTTTACATTAAAATCATCAATGTAATAGTAAAATATTCTTCGTGCTATATAAAGTCCATACAAAACCAACATTGTAAGTCGTTTATTGATTCGTTGTGTTTAAAAGGTTATTAAGTTTTACAACAGTTTTCTCCTTCAAAACTGACTATTTTACACGATTAATCCTCTTAATTTAAAGGCCATTTAAAGCAGACCTTATAAAGTAAAACTACTTATTTCACAAAGTGAGCAGGAAAGTTCTTAATTCCGTTTGTACAAAGTATTATATATATAAATTTTGTCAAAAAATAAACTAAACAGAAATTTTGGCTCAAAAATTTCAGCAAAACACGCAAGCCTCAATTTTAAAGCATAACGTAATGTGTTTTGCTTTTAAAAATAATAAATCAGTTTAAATTAGTTATAAAGAATGAACTCTATCTTTGTTAGGAATTAGATAATAAGAAAAACTTCGCTTTTATGTTTCTTCTACTCTTAATTGTTTGCTGAAAATAAGTTCTTAAACACACATATTTGTAATATTATTACAGTTAAACTACAACAAACAAGCTTTCAAATATCTATGCTTATTTCTTCATTTTTCCCAATGAAAATTATGTAATTGACCCCCAATACTTGTATGTTAGCACAGAATAATAGCGTTTAAATAATATTTTTACAGAAATTCCAGACTTTATTCCCTTGTCTGACGAAATGGTATTGTTGCCATAATTAGGTCAATGGAATTATTATTATTCAATTACTATTTAAGTAACTCTATGTGAATAGGAATGACTTCAAAGACAGACTTGACAGAGCAAATTTGTAGTACCCATATGTCACAAAATAACCAAATTTGGCAGCTAAAAGATGGCCCTATGAGAATACAGACGATTCTAAGATAATTATTTGACGGGAAAACTTTAGAAGCTCCTAGAAATTTTTTTACAACTTCCATAAGGACAATGCAAAGATACAACAATGAGTCAAACATTTGACAGCGACTGTGCGTTTCATTTGACAAAGGCAAAATTGTAACTACGAATTTGAATTCTGTGTTCTATAACTTTTGGGCCTTTTTTTAATTTCTGCTATTGCAGATTTATTATTTATTTACTTCTTGTTAGGAGGAAATCCACAGTAATTACTAGAAAATTCCAGAATTCATTACGATTTACTCCAAAAGCGCCCGTCTGTTAATTTCGTGGATCTTTTCTGCATAGTCAATCCGTAATAATATGTTCATTGAAAGATCACATATAGTATCTAATGAACCATTAGAAAATAGAGATTAATTTATAATGGTAAATACGTTGAATATTTGAAG
>BMAV01008300.1:95573-126493 GCA_019973955.1 Trichonephila inaurata madagascariensis
TTTTTCGGTGTCGAAGACTGTATGGTGGTCAACGTTGACTCCAATACCAGCAATTGACTTTCTTGGCACAGGAATTCAAAAGGTTGATAATTGTAATCTACGGTAGAATAATTGTTAAAAATTTTGTGGCCCTTATGATAAGAAGTCGATACGTTTCTATATCTGTTTTAATACATGTTACCAGGCTATTTTTCTTAGTTTTTGCTGACGGCCAGAAGGGGAAAATTTACTTTCTCTTCCCCTCATATTATCGTATATGCATTTCTGCAGTTCTAATATTTTACTATCAACTCTCAAGGAAAAGCATTTTACCAATCATAAAACAGTTTTGTGAAGTATTCCCTAATAAACGTTTGACTCTTTTCAGAAACTCAAAAGATTTTAAAGGGAAATGCTCACAAATTAGACTTAAACCCCCACAAATTGCTACTTTTAAAATTTAAACAAGCTATTTAAAGGAATCCTCAGCTTGAGATGATAAAATTAAAGCTCTAATTAAGGGAAAACAATAACTAACAAAAAAAAAAGAAAGAAAACACAAATGCAAGTTGAAATCTAAAGCTAAGTTTCAGACTAACCATCAGTGACGCCTTAAGACTTCTTCAGATCCTTTCCCCCATGCAAAAGTAGACTCCACCTTTTCCCCTTTTAAGAAGACAGTATATAGCACATGTTTTCAAATACGCAAACAAAGAGTAACACGTATCAAATGAGTGGGCAAAGAATTCATAATCTTAAAAATTTAGGCATAAACCGTCTCGATTAACTAAATTATTAATTATGGCGTATGTTGGTATAACCATAGGCCTAGACATGTAGTCTTGCCACAGATATCAGTTAGTATATAATTTGAAATTCACAGTATTCATAGTGTTACGTAGATCCGGGGTTCGAAGATTTTATGCAAATCAGTCGCAAAGAACAAGACGGTTCTTTAAGAGCGATGAGAGTTCATTGTAGAAAATGCAATCCTTGAAATACAGGATTCAGCAGCAATATTTGCAGAATAAATCTCAGAAGGTCTGTACACCTTCAACAGCACTAAGACACAATTATCGATGTCTAAAATACACGTATATAAAAGATTATTCACAAGCAATCGCTCGTTCAACAGCCGAAGTAATCACTAATTGCTTCAACAATCAGAGCAATAGTAACTGATTGCTAGTCAAAACCAGACTGACTGACTTTCGGCGAGCATCTCTCTATTTGTATCTCTCGCGGATAATTCGAGAAAGACCCTCTTGCGTCATAGGTCTTGCATTTAGTGGATTTCTCTACTAGTTTCTAGAAGAATCCAGAGGGTCCCGAACACGCCAACATGATCGCCAAGTCACCAAAATGAACGCCAAAAACGACGCCAACTTGGCTCTATCGCCAAGATTTCGCTTTCCAATTGAATCACCAATATAACGTAAGGGACGGCTTTGCTTGTGAATATTACAATTTTAACGTAAATTAAATCTAATTTAGAAAAAGATAAAGACATTACACATCTAAATACAAATTATTTACACTATTTTACACAAAATTAGTAACAGTAGTATAAGTTCGGTAATAACATTTGACAATTAAAATTTTTTAGGACCATGATCTTATTTAGGTCGAGTCGAGTACTATTCTCTACGAGTGTTCGTAGAGGTGGAAGGTATAATTACAAAAATTCAGAGGATTTCTTTATAAAATTAATTTATTAAGAATAAAAAAGTGGTAGTTTTTACTGGAATGAAGTAAATATAAAATATATACTTCTAATAAAAAAAATATTTAAAGAAAATAATAAATTCGAACTCGATCTCGTGGATACGCATATCTCTCGAACTGATCGGAAGAACTTACCATAAAATCTGGTGTATTAAGTGCACTTTTAACACAAATAATAAGATTGAAATTTACGAGTGCGCATTATATGCCGGGTATAAAAATGATAGCTTCAAAAATTTTTTTAAAAAAAAGAGTTGACAAAAAAAAAACTAGACTTCTGCATAGATCGAAACACTGTTTATTTATAAGAAACGACATGCCTAACGAATTTAAAAAGTTGTAATTGTATATATATATATAGAAGTACACCATTTTTTAAAATCTTACTATAATACCTCCAATAAATGACTTCAAAACATAATATAATTGCACACGTACATTTCAAGTTCCTTCGTAAAAAAGGGGGTGCGCGTTATACAGCTAATATACATAAAAATAAAAAAAATGCAGCTTGAAAGTATAGGTGCGCGTTATACACCGATGCGAGTTATACGCCGGATTTTACGGTATATGCATCCCATTTATCACCATCTGCAATTGTATATTTATAACACGTTCTTACTTTCATTTAAAGTGATGCCAACTGCAGAGAATTAAATCTCCATGGATCGGGTTCAAATCATTTGAGATGCAAATCGGAAAAAATTAATTTTTACAAACTGTCTAATGACGAAACGAGGACCCTCCCGAGGTCAAATTCCTGGGTCCGGACCGAGTTGCCTCATGCTTTAAAATGTCCTTCCTAATGACTCAATCAGAATCAACATATCTCGAGTGAAATCGGTGTTAACTACACCGTAGGTAGGTCAATTCTTATTTGCTGCTCTAAGCATAAATTGTACTTTACTCAATTTCCTTTTTTACAGACTGCTCCTAAAAAAAAGTGTATTATAAAAATCTGGAAAACTCATTTTATTATTTTACCATATCCGCATAAACAAAGTTCAAGAACAAAAGAGTGGGTTCACTTGAAGAAAAGTCAACAGAACATAATAAATATTATGAGATGAAAAAAACCAGAGCATGAAATGCACCAATTTGCAAAAAAGAGGGAGTCTCTATCGACCTTTTCAGTATTATGCCTTACCTTGCTCATTCATGATTTAACTCAGTGGTTCCCAAAGGGGTCCCCGATATTATTCTGGGTCCGCGGAAAATTCGAATTGATTTGGGCTCCCTCAATAACGTCTGGGGGACCACGCAAGGTTTAATACAAAATAAAAAAAAATTTGATCCATTTTTATTTTTAGGGAAATTTAAATAAATAACAATTCATTTGGATATCCCCGACTGGGTGTTAAACCCTTTTGAGTGTGGACTGACTCAGATTCCAAACACAGATGAATCCATACTGATACAGGAGCATCTTATTGAAAGGTCCACAAATGAGGGACTTAAACCAATGTTTCAACAAAGATACCACACATTCTGGTTACAAAAACAGTTTTCAATTTTATATCTTGCATTATGGGTTATTGAACAAAAGATTTTGTTCACTTCCCCGTCTTCCAATTCGGTGGAACGTGGATTCAGTACCGTTAGAAAACCTCATTACAAAAAAAAAAAAACAAGTAAAGAAACTGACTAAAAACTAGTGCTCGTGCGGATTTGCGGTTGCCAATCACAAACATCGTGACAAGCATAAAAACAATATCATGACATCTCACCACGTTCATTCAAGTCATAGATTTTTTGTTTGTGTTTTAAACAAAAAAGTTATAATTTCAAAAAATAATTATTCTACAAAATGTTTTTTTTTTAATTTGCAATTTTTATACTATGCATTTATGTAGTTTTTTCACTTGCGCAAGTTCTGATTGTAAAAAGGGGTCCATGGGCAAGTTTTCACTATAAAAAAAAGGGATCTATGGATTAAAAAGTTTGGGAACCACTGATTTAACCGAATCGTCTCAGGAATCTTGTATCAGCTGAATGAATCGGAAAAGCTACGTTCCAAGAAAGAACACTATCACAAAGCGATCATTCTTTACTTGACCGATCAATAACAGTAAAAAACCGTCATAAGACGCCAATTTCTAGCAATGAAAAGTTGTAACCAGCCCACTAAAGACATCGTAGAGGGAAAACACTTCCCCATCAAGTTAATGGTGGGCTATCCACACACATTGGACTCCAACCAAACACGGAAAGCACATCGCGTGTCTTTTCCCTACGAGGACAGGAAATCAGCAAGGAGAAAATGGGATTGGTCCGATGAGGGGTGGCCACGTGACATCCCCCCTCCATCCGATAACGGCAATAACTTGATGAGTCTGGATGGATCCTGCCCCGTGCAGAATATCAATCACAGCCCCGATGTCCCTTTGTTCGCGAGTGGCGTTTGTGTGCGTGTTCAGTCAATGGGGGGTTACGGAGGGATGTGAACCCCACTATTATACCCCGCTTTTTATTCTTTCTTTTATTTGCCTCACTGTTACCGATCTTTTTAATGGCGCAAATTGTATTAGAGCATTAGCCAAATGAAATGTACGGGCAGCGTATTAAATGGGAAACTGTTATTGACGGGGTTCCGTGTTTACCCGCCTGGATGGTTTCAAGGGTGGTTGCGATGGGGTGTTTGTTTCCAGTGAAGATCGTTTGCAATTGTCACACTTTTCATGTTTCTTGGTATTGATCTGGTAATGATCTTCATGCCACACGTTTAAAAGGAAAAAAAGTAAGGAGTCTAACAACGTATTTTATCCTCTAAAGCAGCGATACTCAACCTGTGGCCCGCGGGCCTTTTTAAGTGGCCCAATCATGGCCCATTGCTCTAGGAAATTCATTCATTTATGAAAATTTGGTTGGAAATTTTTTGTTAAGAAATCAAATGTATCAATTTTGCTTTCGATGTCGTATGGGAGCGAATTTATATATATTTTTTCTCATTAGTGATAATAAACAGTAGAGTAGCGACCATTTTATGTGTGGAACCAATTCTTAACTATTTCTCATATCTTACAAGCGAAAAATATTCGAAGAAAATAGGTTGTTTCAAGACGATCGGGAAGTTGACTATTTTGTAGTGAATACCAAGCATGAATCAGTAATTGTTTGATTTGTTACGAAAGTGTTGCATTTAAAAAAATACCAAAATAAACAGAAATCGCGTTCAATGACACTTTTTCTTGAAGATCTCTTTCAAGAAGCTATAAATAGGCTTTCTTGAATAATCGTTACAACAGCAAAAAATGTGATTTGTCAGTGGCAATGTCACAGCGGTAACAAAGGCACCCTATGAAATTTGTTACATTATTGGTAATCATATGAAACCGTTTACTGATGCACAGATTTTGAAGGAGTGATTCTTAAATGCTTCCACTTTAGAAAAATTCAGTGATAAAAGAAATGTATAAAAATTATAATTATAGAAAGCAGAATATGAGTTTTTATATTTTAATAAAATTTTCCACATTTTAAATCTTGGTCTTAAAGATTTTCTCCCCCCACCCCTCATTAATCTTCATGTTGTGGCCTGCGTGAAAAAGCCATCACATGTATGCGGCCCACGTGAAATAGTTAACATATGTATGCGGCCCGGCAGAAAAAAAGGTTGAGTACCCCTGCTTTAAAAGCATTGATGGGCAGTTGTTTTGGCTCGAGCGCATCATTGTGGGAGCGGAGGATACCAAAATGCCACACCTTCTTAAAGCGATTGAAGTTGTGGTACACATCTCCAAATTCACCATATGCCACATGTATTTTTTACACGATTTTTGTTACGCGGTTTTCTAAGGAACGTATAAACCGTGTAAAAAAAGAGTTAGGTGTATTTAAATATAATTAGGTAAGAGAACAAGTCCATATGTTTTTATTATATCACGACAATGCTCTTTACACGATATTTACATTTTACTCTTTTGCAATGAAGTATTTCATTTAATGACTCCAATTACTGTAATATGCAGTGTTATCATATGTATAATTATATCCCAGATTAAGTGATTATTTTTTAATGATGTACTTTGAAACAACATGAAGGCTATTGGCGACGGATCTCGCAATTTTGAGCCAAGGTCAAATGACGACAACAATATTTGAACTGGTATCTAGACAGATTGAATGCACATCAGTCCTTCTATACGGCGGGAAAGAGGAATTCTGTTAATGTCTTACAATTAAATTAATTACTTTATTATTTTTAAAATAAGCGCAGTCATGATTAATTTTATATTAACATAACTAAAGTGGGTAATGTAAATATTTAATTAATAATGAAATAATTTTATCTTATATAATTTTATAAATTAGAATTGCACGCCATCCAAAACAATTTTTATATTGCGTTACCGACATCAACCTTCATTAATTCATAAAATGACCTTGAATGAAATCGGGATTCGTACCCATGACCCGATTAGAATGTCACTGTTCATTTAGTTCGTGATTTAAACCAGTTAATCAGTAGTTTAGAAAATTTAATCAAAAAACTTTATCTCTGATTTGAACCGGTAATTTGGTAAACAGTCTGGTTTACGACTAAAGAGGATGAATAACAAATAACGACACAATTCTTTTTCATAATTCTTTGCAATAGTAATAACCTATATCTGAATTAAACTAAAAAACAAAGACAAACTATAGTTCACTCTTAAAATATAGTATCTTATAACCACTCTAAGTAGACTCACATAAACTATAATAATATTTATAACCACTTAGTATATATATATTTGGCCAACATAAAATTCTGAGGCATTGACACACGGGTATTAATTTCTCCACTGGTGGTTCAGGGAGTGCATGCAATAGGGGAGGGGGTGCGCCGAAGCGTGTCGGATGCAGTCCTTAATTTCATAGAGCGTCCTGTCAGGGGGAGCTTTGCGGCTTATCGCCGTGTTCCGCAGTCACGGTTGGGGCGATTTTTCGGGGCCGTTTGACTGCGGACGTTTCCGGCCAATCGATAATTTTTATAATGAGCTTATTCGACGACTCGATTTTTCTCATTCAGGGACAGTTTCCCGATGCATCTCTCGGAGGGGGATCCCGGTCGATTAATGGGGTGGGAGGACTGTGCTTTTCAGGGTGAAGAATTCAACAGGATTTTATTCAAAGTTTCGAAGAGGTTTTTTTTTTTTTTTACTATTAAATTTTAAAACAAATTATTAAGAGATTTCAGGGGTGTTAATTTTGTCACTACACTGCTGAGCATATAAACAATTTTCAAATAGATATAATTTTTTTTTTCAAGTTACAAATTAAATAATTCGATTATCTTTTACTCGTTATCTATAAAGGTATGAGGTTTCAAAAAATGGCAAGGTGTTTAAAATAAAACCAATTTTAAAAATTATTGGCATATGAGAAAATAAGAAAATTTGTAAAAAAATGTTAAGTAAATTTTACGTTACGCATGCTTTTTTTCTAAAATAATAACCTTTGATGTATAGAATATATAGAATTATAAAATGTATCATTCTTTATATATATAAACCCTACCTAATTTTTGCGTTAATATTATATATCTTTTGCATTTCAAAATATTTGAAAAGTATAGAAACTTAAAAAAGTTTTTAATGTATTTTTTAAATACAGTTTATTACTCTTTTTACATAAAAATAGCTACAATGCATGAAGGATATATTTAACTTTATGAATCAACTGAATGTTCGTAATTAGAGTTACTTATTTAGAAAATATCATGCGCAACGTAAAACTTAATTAATATTTCTTACAGAAATGTTTCTTATTTTCATATGCTTATAATTTTTAAAATTATGATTATGTTTTAAACGTTTTACACTTTTTGAAAACTTTCCTTTATAAATAATGTGTAAAAGAGTCTAATTATTTAATTTTAACCCCAAAGAATTGCATCTAATCAAAAATTGTTTATATTTTCAGCCCTCGAGACAAAATTAACACTCCCGAGACCCCTTAAATATTACTCTAGGTCAGAGGTGGCGAACCTTTATGGATCAAAGTGCCATTTTTTCTAAAGTGTTTAATGAGGTACAGACGTGCTGCCAAATAATTTTGACTTGTGATTATTAGGAAAATAATAAAACTATAATTACTAACACACAAAACTCTTTATTTACTACGAAAACATTCCTTTTGCACTGTATAATTGTAAATGTTTTCATTATACATGTAATTCAAATTAAAGTAACACTAGTATGACTTCGGTTGTTGTAGATTGTGTGTATGTGGATGACAAATAACTTATATTAGGATTACAAGATATTACTTTTAGTAGAATGCATGTGCTCAATGGTAGCCGATCGGTTTTTAAGTAATTAATTATTTTTGATGTGGTTCACTTTTTGACAAGTTGATTTGCGATGTGTTTCGAAATGCCGTTTTACAGACGATGTTCTGCATACCACTATTCCAGAACATAAAACACACACCTTGTCGCATTTACTAATAATGCCATATTTCTAGATTCACCAAATTTGAAATTCTCTGTTACGCTTACTATCTTGCCCTTTTTATTTTTTTCCCCGCTGAACTAGCCATGTTAAATAACACTTAAAAATCATAAATATAATACAAATAAACTTTAAAACACAGTTGTGTCAATGAAATCGACTATGATATGCATAGACAAACTTTGCAATTGTAGCCCACGACATAACTAATGCAAGACAATAACAAACGAGTGTGCTCCCCGCCGCCCCATTACCGATCACTCGCATTTGTTCGTAATACTTCTTAGTGAACTTTGTTATTTTGAAATAAAATGCAAACTGTTTTGATCCCTGGAGTGCCCAAAATATTGTGCAGCCTGCCATGAATGGCACGCGTGCCAATGTGGTTTGCCATTCCTCTCTCTCTGCTCTAGGTTATACTTTCTACCAAAACATACGCAGAACGTGATACTTAGATTGGAATATGAAATATATATAAAAAAAAGCTATGCTTAGCTTTAGTTCCAAGTTGTGTAAACGAAATTGGCTACCAAAAAGAAAAAAGAAGAAAAAAAAAAAACCTTTTTATTTCAATCATAATTATATAAAGAAACATTTTTAACATAAATAAAACTTAAAATATTAAATAAGTTTAATGATTCGGAAATAAAATTTAGCTTTGAATATCATCTTAAAGTATTCTAGATTCAAGGCTTTTGCAAATAAGATCCAAACCAGATAGTAATTAGACATGAATGTGTTAAAATTGTACACAGTGCTAAGGAACTCTAGAGTTAAAATGAAGATATTATAGTGTAAGACCACATCAAATCCGTCATCAAAAAATACAAATTGACTTCACATTGAATTAACGTCAATCAATCTAGAATCTAAATGAAACCTATTGGCAATGAACCGCGTGCTTCTGAACCACCATCAAACAACCAGGAGGAAATCTCAAAACTGGAACATAATTCTCCAAACCTTCACACAACGTGAAACTTCGGAGGCCCCTTAGTTTCATTTAAAATGCATCCCCTTAACTACTCCATATATAAATTCTTTGAAGAAAATCGAGATTAATTCGTGACTCAATTTGAATAACGGATCGTGAAGGTCGCGACCTTGACTACAGTTTGTGTCGCGATCTTGACTACAGTTTGTTCTCTAAGGACAAAAAAAAAATTACAAAATTCAAAGGATATATTCCCCAAAATAACTGAGTTTTTCTCTTTAAGACTACTAAATTTTCTTTTCCGGTCCCATTAGTAAGGATGTAGAATTTTAAAAAAAATTTGTAAATTGAAGCATATGTTACGAAGAAAGAAAATTGTTGACATATATAAAATAAATTTTGTATGTGTGCTTATGACCTCACAATAGAAGTGAAAACTTCTGATTTATTCTAGGCAAAAAAATCCAATTGCTCGGATGTACTACTTTTCTTGTACCACATTTTCACCTACGGGCGTTAAGTAGTTCTCTTAATCGTACTCATTCATCCGTGGACTTGTTTATTTCATCCATTTTCTGTGAAGGCCAATGTTTAAATAATTACACATTCTTATATATTTATATATGAATATATACGATTCAAAAGCCAATTAGTCTTTTTAAAAAAAAAATATTTATTTACGTAAATTACTTATGTAGATTATATTTATATAATAAATGTGTTTATTAGGTACTGTCACAATAATGCCAACGTTCAAGATAACTCGCCAAGTTGGCAACTCTAATTTCCCATATGTCGTACCCTCTAAATTGGCAACCATATGCTTCCTTTCATATAATATCGTCCATACCTCCTGTGATAATATGTAACTAACATTTATATAACTTATATAACGCCGAATACTATGTAAGACTAGGAAAACTTATGCCCTAAGAGCTCTGTTTACTTTTCTTAAAATTCTCTAAGCAAACAAAAGGAGAGGGTTCATACCTTTTTATAATTAATGTTTTTATTTTCTCCTAATCTTAGTTGTCATCACTAACATTAGCTAAAATATTGGCAACTTTTCCGCCAAATAACTTCAGTAAAATTTCGGATTTTACTTCTTTTGGCACATTTTTATGCTTAAATGCTCTTTCTACTCAATCAAAAAATAGATCCCATGTTTCTTTTCTTCTTATCTTGGATCTCCTATACAAAAATAATCTTTTTTTTTTGTTCAATTATTTTCACTTGCGCTCCTCTTTTCTCATTCACTCGCTACAGTTGAGTGGGGAGAATGGGGCTGCATGTCAATAATATTTAAATAAAGAAAATAAAACTTCCAGGGGGAAAAAAGAGTACATGAATAATTTTTTACTTAAAAACGTGACTAATAAGCTTTTAATTCAAAACTGAGCTCGCGTCGCCGAGCAGAGCACGATTGCCGACTAGAGCCGAGTGAGCGTAATATACCCGAACCTGAAGCTTAATTTGTGTGGTTGATTGATTTATTGAATATTAACGTCGCACTGTTCAGCTACACGAGGGCTTTTGGCGACGACCACGTCATTTTGAACCATGGTCAATTGACGTGGACGACACCCGAGCTGGCACCCCCTTCTCCTAACTACCACACCACACCAACGGGAGGAGGTTTCAGATCTCGACAGATTTAACGTGCATCGCTGCCCTACACGGCGGGTCTTCAATGGTACGGGGCTCGAATTCATGACATATCTCT
The DNA here is from genome assembly GCA_019973955.1 of Trichonephila inaurata madagascariensis. Taxonomy (NCBI): domain Eukaryota; kingdom Metazoa; phylum Arthropoda; class Arachnida; order Araneae; family Nephilidae; genus Trichonephila; species Trichonephila inaurata. The sequence goes on from BMAV01008300.1 coordinate 106,369, forward strand.
CATGATCCGATACCTTGACCACTGGGCTACCACAGCCCTTTAATTTGTGTGGATTCACTATTCAGTATAAAACCTGCCTAAAGAAGTTATCACTTCAAAAACGCGCTCAAAATCCCTTAGGCACATACGCACATTTATCAATACTCTTTCTTTCTGAAGATTACCAAAAAAACAAAACAGACAAGAATCATTATGAAACGCCTTAAGCTGGAAATTATCCAAAAATTAACAAGACTAACATTATAGGAATAATGTATAACATGTGTAAGATATAGGAGTATATTGAAGTAAGTAAGTAATCCTAAAGGAATCCCTGTTGTTGTAAAGATACACTAGGATTAATATAAGGTTTTAAATGGGAGTAGTCATAATTTTTTTAGTTTTGCTAATTTAGGTATTACATATTAAAAAACTTTGTGGTAATATTTTATTTATATCGAAGTGACTGTTACTTTTGATATTAAATAGTTAAGATACCATATAAAAGAGAGAAAGTATCAATACACATACAGTAAGACCCCGCTTAACGCTGTTTCGTTTAGCGCTGTTTCTGTTTAACGCTGTTTTATTTAAATAGTAAGATTCCCTGAAATTTTGTACTCAGCGTTATAGGTTTCCCGATATTCGAAACAGTGTATCTGTGTTTCTTCTTTCCTGCGGTATTATACGAACGTATTTTTATCATTTCAAATATTTATTGACGTTATTGTAAGCATAAATTTATATAATATAACGATTTCAATAGTGACAAATATTATGATTTTTAGTTTTTATCATGAGTGATAATATAAAAACACGAAAATAAAGCAACAAGAAAAAACATCTCACTAGAAACTAAAATGCAACTGATTAGATACAAATGAACGTCAATCTCAAATGGGTGCTGCATTGAATTTGGCAACTTCAGAAATAAGGACCATTCTTAATTACTGTCATAGGCAACTGCAACTACGAAAAGCTCAGCAACTAGAACTAGTGGCGCACACAAAGGGGGTGTGTCCTAGGGGTCCGGACCCCTCCCAAATCCCTTGATTATTTTTCCGATTGATTATAATTACAAGTATATAGTACGTAAAATTTAATTAAGTATTTGTTATTAATGATTAATTTTATTAATTAATGCTAATTATTTATTCAATAATTAGTTTTTTACTGTTTTTGTTTCCGAAAATCGACAAAATCAAAAGGAGCATGATACAAGAATGGATTACTTGCGACCATGGACACCCCCCTTGAAAAATTTCTGTGTGCGCTACTGACTAGAATTATCCGTTCTAGAAATAATACAATAAAGGAAATAGAAAAACGACTTTCGATATGGATTGATGACAAAATTGAACGCAATATGCCATTAAGCCAATCTACCTTCCTGATAAAAAGGCAGAAAATTGAAAATACAGAAGAGACTGAATGATCGGAAATGTAGACATACTGAATTAGAATTTTATTTATTTTTATATGTATAGTCGTTTATAATGTTTCTATATTTATATAAGAAATAATTTTTTGTTTTATTGTTATAAAAATACATAATTAATAAATTTAATGGTAAAATACTTGACCAATTTTCTACCCATCTTCTCATAACCCTCTTACATGGTGAGATAACCTCGTTTAACGCTGTTTCATATTACGCTCTACTTTGATGGAACTTATCTCCCGCTTTAAACGGGGTCTCACTGTATACACCTTAAGTTGAGAATTTTTTTAGAGTAATAAAATTGAGATTGTATTAAAGGATTTCTTCAAGAAGAATGATTGTTCCTTATTATGTAGAGATATTCAAGATTATTCCATTCAAATGGCTCAAGTATTTTTCGAGACATACACAGTTTAATTTGTGAAATTTATAGACTTACATTTGATGATAACATCAAAAGGCTTGGAAATAATTTAAGTTCTGGAAACTGTGTCATGATTCTTTGTCTCTGTGTTGCTTTTAAAGGTGAAATTAATATAAAATCTTTTAATTATACTTGTCCATGAAATACGTTAAGTCAAATTTATAAGAAATATATTAAGTAATTTTTTATTTGGCCACAAAGTATATTACATTTTTTTTACATTATTGGTATAGTACATTGGATTCCCTATTGATATAATATAAAGTTTATTCTGCATTATATATGATAACAATATTATAACATGAATTAAAAAATAGTAAAGTTAAAAAAGAAATTCATTCTTTAAACAGAACTATCTAAGAGCAATTTTTAAATTTAAATTTGAATATGAATTGCAGCTAAGAAAGTTTTATTCAATTTAGGTGATTCTTTTTGCGATTTCCAAAAAAAAAAAAAACATACAAATGTTGCATGTTATTTTTATAGTGTTTATTAATTTTAAAGGTTTAACTTTCTAATTGCATCAAACACAGTGAATGTTTGTGATTTGAATGTTTATTTAACATTCAAATTAAAAGAGCTATTTAAAAACAATTAAAAATATAAAACGAAACGCGTTTCTACGTTATATTCAATGTGCAAAGTATTTTCATTTCGATTAATATGCATTATAAAAACCATTCTATTTTACGAAAATTCATTTTTCACGTAAACAAAAAAAAGCTTTTCATACTTTTAATTCAAAACTGAGCTCGCGTCGCCGAGCAGAGCACGATTGCCGACTAGAGCCGAGTGAGCGTAATATACCCGAACCTGAAGCTTAATTTGTGTGGTTGATTGACTGATTGAATATTAACGTCACACTGTTCAGCTACACGAGGGCTTTTGGCGAAGGACCACGTCATTTTGAACCATGGTCAAGTGACGTGGACGACACCTGAGCTGGCACCCCCTCTCCTAAACTACCACACCACACCAACGGGAGGAGGTTTCAGCTCTCGACAGATTTAACGTGCATCGCTGCCCTACACGGTGGGTCTTCAGTGGTACCGGGCTCGAATGCATGACATACCTGTCATGATCGATACCTTGATCATTGGACTATCGCAGCCCTTTAATTTGTGTGGATTCACTATTCAGTAAAACCTGCCTAAAGAAGTTATCACTTCAAAAACGCGCTCAAAATCCCTTAGGCACATACACACATTTATCAATACTCTTTCTTTCTAAAGATTACCAAAAAAGTAGAACAGACAAGAATCATTATGAAACGCCTTAAGCTGGAAATTATCCAAAAATTTACAAGACTAACATTATAGGAATAATGTATAACATGTGTAAGATATAGGAGTATATTGAAGTAAATAATTAATCCTAAAGGAATCACTGTCGTTGTAAAGATACACTAGGATTAATATAAGGTTTTGAATAGGAGTAGTCATTATTTTTTTAGTTTTACTAATTTAGGTATTACATATTAAAAAACTCTGTGGTAATATTTTATTTATATCGAAGTAACTGTTACTTTTGATATTAAATAGTTAAGATACCATATAAAAGAGAGAAAGTATCAATACACATACAGTAAGACCCCGCTTAACGCTGTTTCGTTTAGCGCTGTTTCGGTTTAACGCTGTTTTATTTGAATAGAAAGATTCCCTGAAATTGTGCGCAGTGTTGGGCTTTTCAATATCCGAAGCAGTTTATCTGTTTCTTCTTTCCTGCGGTATTATACGAACGTATTTTTATCGTTTCAAATATTTGTTGACGTTTTTGTAAGTATAAATTTATATAATACAACGATTGCTATAGTGACAAATATTATGATTTTTAGTTTTTATCATGAGTGATAATAAAAAACACGAAAATAAAGCAACAAGAAAAAGCATCTCACTAGAAACTAAAATGCAAGTGATTAGAAGATTAGATACTGGTGAACGTCAATCTCAAATGGGTGCTGCATTGAATTTGGCAACTTCAGCAATAAGGACCATTCTTAATTACTGTCATAGGCAACTGCAACTACAAGCTCAGCAACTAGAATCAGTGGCCCGCACAAAGGGGGTGTGTCCTAGGGGTCCGGACCCCTCCCAAAGCCCTTCATTATTTTTCCGATTGATTATAATTCTAAGTATATAGTACGTAAAATTTAATTATTTGCTATTAATGATTAATTTTATTAATTAATGCCAATTATTTATTCAATAATTAGTTTACTGTTTTTGTTTCCGAAAATCGACAAAATCAAAAGCAGCATGATACAAGAATGGTGGACTTGTGACCATGGACAACCACCATGAAAAATTTCTGTGTGCGCTACTGACTAGAATTATCCGTTCTAGAAATACTACAATAAAGGAAATAGAAAAACGACTTTCTATATGGATTGATGACGAAATTGAACGCAATATGCCATTAAACCAATCTACCTTCTTGATAAAAAGGCAGAAAATTGAAAATACAGAAGAGACTGAATTATCGGAAATGTAAACATACTGACTTAGAATTTTATTTATTTTTATATGTATATAGTCGTTTATAATGTTTCTATATTTATAAGTAATAATTTTTTTGTTTTATTGTTATGAAAACACATCATTAATAAATTTAATGGTAAAATATTTGACCAATTTTCTACCCATCTTCTCATAACCCTCTTATTTACATGGTGAGATAACCTCGTTTAACGCTGTTACGCTCTACTTTGATGGAACGTATATCCCGCGTTAAACGGGGTCTCACTGTATAGACCTTAAGTTGAGCATTTTTGAGAGTAATAAAATTGAGATTGTTTTAAAGGATTTCTTCAAGAAGGATGATTGTTCTTTATTATGTAGATATTCAAGATTATTCCATTCAAACGGCTCAAGTATTTTTCTAGACATACACAGTTTGATTTGTGAAATTTAGACTTACATTTGATGATAACATCAAAAGGCTTGGAAATAATTTAAGTTCTGGAAAGTATATGTGGATTCTTTGCCTCAGTGTTGCTTTTAAAGGTGAAATTAATACAGAATCTTTTAATTGTACTTGTCCATGCAATATGTCAAGTCAAAAGTATAATAAATATTTTAAGTAATTTTTATTTGGCTACAAAGTATATTACATTTTTTTACATTATTTGTATAGTACATTGGATTCCCTATTGATATAATATAAAGTTTATTCTGCATTACATATGAGATAACAATATTATATAACATGAATTTAAAAAATAGTAAAATTTAAAAAGAAATTAATTCTTTAACAGAACTATCTAAGAGCAATCTTTAAATTTAAATTTGAATATGAATTGCAGCTAAGAAAGTATTATTCAATTTAGGTGATTCTTTTTGCGATTTCAAAAAAAAAAAAAATATGCACACAAATGTTGCATTAAACTTATTTTCACACATAGTGTTTATTAATTTTAAAGGTTTAACATTCCTGATTGCATCAAACACAGTAAATGTTTGCGATTTGAATGTTTGTTTAACATTCAAATCAAAAGAGCTATTTAAAAACAGTTAAAAATGTAAAACTAAGCGCGATTCTACGATATATTCAATGTGCAAAGTATTTTCATTTTGATTAATATGCATTATAAAAACCATTCTATTTTACGAAAAGTCATTTTTCACTTAAACAAAAAAGCTTTCCATACAAAGGAATGAACTCGCGTCTGTTCCATCATTTATTAAAACCAAGAGAATGAAAATATTTTATCGAAACTATTTATTAAAAAAATTTGCAATTATTTCACCACCCTCAATGAATGAAACATTCTAAAAGTTTACAAAATTAAAATACCTACAAAATCTAAATAATGATATTCAAATCTCTTGCATATTGATCAAAACAGTTAAATATACTACAAATATAGTAGCAACAACAAATCGAACACACACACAAACATGTTTAAGTAAAACACATTTTGATTAAATATAAATAATCACTCACACAATGAAATTTGATTGCTGTTTTTAAAACTACATAGAAAATTTCATGGAACATTATTTGAAATTGATTTTACAAACAAAAAAATTCCTGTGTTTCCTATTTTTATTTAGACGAATGTTTCTACGAATTTAAACATTTTCCCTTTCATCTTTTATTTTTCTTTAAATTTTCATGAAGGCGCTCTCTCTGCTCCATTCATCTTTTAATAATTAAAATCTTCAGAAGCCCTCATAATCTTGTTACAACGAAAGATTTAAGACGTGCGGGGTAACATGCATTTCTGATAAGATTTTGTTTTCCCAACATCGCACGCGAATGCATTTGGCGGAAACAGACTCAACATTCAACGTTAGAGTTTTTCTTTTTCAACTTTTCTATTTTTGTTGATTTATTTATAATATTTCGAAATCAAGAATACGGAAAAGGTAGGAGAGATATGTTTAGTACCAAATGGCAAATGTATATATATAAGAAGGTTGTCTCAGAACCAGAATTATTTTTCGTTCTTTGAAATGCGAAATGAAAGACAAATGTAAAATTTTCCAAAAAAATTAAAGTGGATTTTTTTTAATATTAGAATAATTAGAAAATGCATAAAAAGTAGGCATGTATAAAAAAAAGCAATCGATGACATGAATTTTTAATGATATTATCACATAATTTAACGTATTAAATATACTTTTTTCTGGAATCATAATAAAAAAACAAACTCATGTATAATATTTTATGATAAGTACAAAATTAAGTTATTCAAAATTCACAATTTAAGGCATAAATAAAAATGTTCTATATTACTGGTGAAAATAAAACTACCATACACAAAGTAATTTCTACGAGAAATTTCATTTAAAAAGGTAATGTGTAAACCGAGTACTAAACGCAAAGATGTTTTTGTAACAGTAAATGTTTTTTATTATTAACTGTATTTTTGCTCGGATTTTATAGGCACCATGACATAAAATATTTCTTACGCCAAAAATCAGAGTCCTTAATTCCCCTCTTGTAGAGCCTCTTATTTTTTACTTCAGCGCCCACTACTTACTACTTTAGTGTAAGTGAACCTTAAGTAATAAAAATTTTAATATTTATAAAAGCAAAATATTTCAACTAAAACAATGCAAAAACTTCATAATAAAAGGAAAAAATGATATTTTTGGTACAATAAATGTTTTTAATAAAAAGATAAACGTGTTGATTGTTATGACAGAGTTAACTATTTTTTCATTATCGAATGATATTTCATATTTGTCGGCGATTATTTATAACGTTGTTATTGTTGCTAATGCCCCCTGTCTGACGTAGTCAGATAGAGACCCACGAAATTCATCATGGCAAAGGGCTAGATGTACGCTTGTCGTTGGCCGTAGCCTTGAGCACCATACAGGTGACAATACGATTTAGCTCGGTTCCACCCCAATTTTGAGGGAGAACACTGGGGGTGGGTCAGGGGCCTCCCACTTCTCATCCCCCGCCATCAATCTCACAAGAGGATTTGTGGCTCGATGGATGTTTAGAGTACCCTCATGCAGCGAAGGCACTATACAATTACAAACATCCATGTCGTCTCCGGGATTCGAACCCAGGCCCTATGTCACAGCAGTCAGAGTCACTAACCACTATACCAGAGGGGCGACTGATTATTTATAATAATGATAGGTTATTTATTATTACAGTTATCTACAATTGAAGAATATTTTATCTTGTAAAACATAAACGTATTCTATTATGAATTTTTTAGAATTTTTTGAAGGGCCAGTGTTGATTAATTTGTGGAATAATAAGACCCTGATTTCATTTGGATCACTTTCAAAAGGTCATTTTTTCCATCTTATTTCATTTTGGCATCGATGCAAAATCCCGTACGACAAACTGAATACATCTGAAAACTCCGATCTTATCAAAGTATTCTTTTGTGTTGAAAATGATAGATCAACTAACTTTCAAAAAACGCAACAGCCACTTTTGGTTTTGTCTGAACTTTCCAAAGAAACTGCCGGGATATTTTTGCACTATTCAGTCTCTGTAAAAGTCCTTTTTCACATTCATTTTCTGCTCTTTTATACGAACAAATTGAATCGGGTTTGACCTTAAAAGATATTTCCGGACATGGATAAAAAAGATCGCAGTGGGAAACGTGTTTGGACCTTACTCAAACTTAAAGTCAACAAAGATTCCCCAATAGAGAGAAAGAATGCTTAAAGAATCACACAAAAAGGGGTTTAAAACATTTTATTACTTATAAGTAATTGCAATGTTAAATAATAAATATTAAAACAAAAATTCGAATGTTTCAAACTCATAGTGTAAGCAAAACCCAAAATAAAAATAACTGCTTCGAATATTCTGAAATTCATGTAAAATCGGGTATTTGGCAATTGAATTAAAAGTGCAAAAAGTTTTTATTTCCAAGTTTTTCAATCCATATTTACATATAAATTAAAATTTTCATTCATTGAAATTTTTTTACATGTACAGTACGTAGCTTCTTAGTTGACCAGCTCTCTGCTAACCTCTTTGTTTCCCGGCACATCGGGCGAAAAGACGCAATATATGGCATTTTCCTTCAAAGTAGGTGATAGACTATATCTAAGTTAGCTTCAAAGTCCATTCATTTGTTTCATTCAACACGTGACCATGCTACACGTGTGGGAAGGATGGATCCGCTATTGTGAGGAGTAAATGCCAGGAATTCTGTTCTATGCGTCAGAGTAACATGTTGATTTGTGGCCCTTTCGACACGTGACACTATGACGGGCGTAAGTCAGACTGGGCCTTGTCCTGGAAGTACAAATGGTGTCTAGGGTACAGTCTAAGGGTACCGAGTGCAAGTCCATGTTCTTTCCAATCAGGAATGGAAGGGAATTGAAGCGGCGTAAGACAGTCCCACAATGGAGATTTAAAAAGACCGATAAGAAAATGAAGAGAAACCCAGCGATAGACCTGCGAGGAACTTCCGCTAGATAAATTTTAACGCGGGTCCTGGACGTTGAGATCCGGTGAAAAGAGGCTACCCGACGACGACCTTATATAATATCCTAAAGCTATGTGCTTACATACGATTAAAAATTATAAATAAAAAATAAATAATTTTACCAAAGCTGTGTTATTTATCTCGCTACCTAGAAATATTGTTAAACCCGAGTTTTAAAAGGTTAAAAATAGCTCAGCTTCCAAACCGGTGTAGTGATTAGTGATGCTGATTGCTGTGTAGTAGAGCCTGGATTTGAATCCCGGAGAAAGCATGGAGGCTTGTAAATGTATAGTGCCTGTGCAGCAGGGGGGGGGGGGAATAATCTAAATTGCCGTCGAGCTGCAAGTCCTCTCATGAGGTTGGTGGAAGGGGAACAGAGGTGGGAGGCATCTGCCCTCCCTCAGGGTCTTCTCCCTCAAAATTGGGAGGGAACTGATCCAAAACGTACTGTCACTTGTATCATGCTCAAAGTTACGGCTAACGACAGGCATACTACTAGCCCCTTGCCATGATGAATTTCGGGTGCTTTGATCTAAAGTTACTATTGATCAGGCAGCATAAGAAACAACTATAAAAAAATTGCTCAAAATATTAAGCTAAAAGAATTTTTTTTAAAAAAACATTTGATTTGTTAGCTTCCAGAAATAGAATCATTAGACATCTCCCGAATGGAGAAACCTGAAAAAGGGGGGGATGCTTCAGATTCAAAATATGGACCATATCGTGTTACAATAATTTATTTTTAGGCGCAGAAATAAGTTTAAATTTAGATATTTTTGTACCGTTTTCCTAGAAAAGAAATCCTATATTTGATTGTTAGCAGACAATTATTGCATATTTTTAGACAAAAGTTTTCCGAGTCTTTCAAAGACGTCTCTAGACGGAGAAAAGAATTTTCCAGACGTTCGTCTGGGAAACATTACTTTATTAAAAGGTATGATCCAGTGCAATAAAGTATATAAACGAATTAGCTACGCAACAATTGTAACATTCGAATTTGTATTTTCTCTATGCTTTTCGTCTGTCTATGGATAATACAAATCTTAACATCATTTATCCATTCAACGCATAGCATTAAAAATGTTACAATGTCTATACAAATTATTTATGCAAATGTGCAATTGTAACAAATATCTTGAATCAGTATTAATACTTAATTAAAAGGATAAAGGCTTATCTTATTGATTGCTTTCTAAGAACGTTTAAGCAGAATTTTTACCATATGATATTTCCCAAACAAAAAATTAGAATTACGATGACTCTTTCTGTATAAAAATATCAGATAACAAGATTGGACGGGAATAACCGCGTGAGTGAGTGAATATTAACGTCGCACTGTTCAGCTACACGAAGGCTTTTGACGACGGACCACGTCATTTTGAACCATGGTCAAGTGACGTGGACGACACCTGAGCTGGCATATTCCTCTCCAAACTACAACACCAACGGGAGGACTTTTCAGATCTCGACAGATTTAGCGTGCATTACTGCCCTACACGGAGAGTCTTTAGTGGTAATGGTCTCGAACTCATGACAAAGCCAGCCATGATCCGATACCTATACCACTCGGCTACCACGGCCGACATGGGAATAACCGCAACCGTATACAATATCACCTCTCCCCCTCTTTATAAATAAGACCTTTTCTCTTCCTTAAGTAAATTTTTAACTTCTCTTTTTTATTCCTGATATCGATTCTTTATTACATATTTTTTGCTTTATTTATGTATTTCAAAATTTTCGTTCTCTATTTTTCACAAAAAAAACAGCGACGGAATTTCGAGGAGAGTATGCAGAATAACAAGTGATCGAGTGTTTATTAACGTCTCACTTAAAGCAACACGAGAGCTACTACGTAATTTTGAACCGTATTTAAGTGACGAGAATAACGCCTGAGCCGGTACACCATACTCTTAACTTATACACCACACCTACATGAGGAATCTTGGCTACAACAAGTTTAACGTGCATCATCTCCTCTACAAGGCAGATATTCCGTGACATCAGGACTAGAACGTGGTACGCGACAGCACCTACTAGGCTACTGCGTCCGTACAGTAGCAATAAACAAGAGTACTGGAGTGCGTGAAAATTACCGTCGCTCTATTCAGCTACACAAAGGGTTTGGGCGACGGACCTCGTAATTTTAAACCTTTGTCAAGTGACGACAACCCCCTCCTCTTCTAAATTCCACATCACACCAACGGGAGGCCATTTAAGCCTCGACGTATTTGATGTGCTTCAGCCTCCTCTCCACGTCGAGTCTTCAGTGGTATCAGGCTCGAACTCAGGACACGCCAGTCACGAGTAATTTTTCTTGACCACTAGGCTACCGCGTCCACAGAATGCAATGCGGAGCACGATAGCAACAGATAAACATGTTTTTCTATAGGTCCGTGTTTTGTAATATTTTAAGGAGAGAGAGAGAGATTTATCTTGATATTACAAATTATATCCTAATTTTAAAAGACTCATTACTTCTTTAAGGTGGACACATTATCGACATATTTTGGATAATATTTACTATCCCTTGAAATATTATCGTTAATAATTATAATGGACTTGAATAAAAAAAGATCGATAATTTAACCAGATATGCATATAAAAAATTTTCAAATCTTCAAACACACACAATATAAGTAATTTTCTTAAGTGGATTATTGATAATTTCTTTTTGAGGAATCTGTTTACTAACAGGCAGACAAAATATTTAACAAGAAGCATTAAACATGAATACACAATAAGTAAATTAGAATTTTAGTCTACCTTTTGTAACACTGAATAAAAAAATTAGTTTGTAATAGATATAACTCTTATCTCTGATCCTAAATATATAAACATATAAATACTACAGTATCTGTTACATTATACCGGCGATACTCAACCTGCAGCCCGCGGGGCGCATGTGGCCTTCCTAATTTTTCTGAGTGGCCCGGTCACGGCCCGTTGCACTAACAAATTCATTTATTTAAGAACAATGCATTAACATTCTAGCGAGGAATTCTATCAAGCAATCAAATACATCAATTTTGCTATCGATGCCGTGTAGGTATGAAATTGCGAGGTCAAACAACAGTGGGGTGAGTGAGTGAATATTAACTTCGCACTGTTCAGCTACACGAGGGCTTTTGGCGACGGACCACGTAATTTTGAGCCATGGTCCAGTGACGTGGACGACACCTGATCTGGCACCCCCCTCTCCTAACTACCCCACTACACCAACGGGAGGACGTTTCAGCTCTCGACAGATTTAACGTGCATCGCTGCTGCCCTACACGGCGGGTCTTTAGTGGTACTGGGCTCGAACTCATGACCTGCCCCCCATGATCCAATACCTTGATCACTGGGCTACCGCAGCCCGATAACAACAGTGGAGTAGCGACCCCATTTTTATGGGTGAAACAAATTTTTAATTAATCCTCAAGTCTTCCAAACGAAAAATATCTACAGAATATATTTTGTGTCACGACGATTGGGATCTTGACTATTTTGTACAGAAAAACACATAGATCAACGATTTGTTTGGTTTGTTTTGAAAATGTTATATTTACAAAATATAATTTTGCTTGTCACTAAGCACAAATCTTTCAATAGCTCTTTTTCCTGAAGGCCTCTTTCAAGACGAAATAAATTGGCTTTCTTAAAAAAAAATCATTGCAATAGCAACAAAATATTTTTTTGGTAGTAATGTCACAAAATTCACAGGTAAAAAAAGTATCCTATAAAATTTGTTATATTATAGATATTGACAAACATATGGAATTGTTAAGGATAATATATGAATTGATACAGAAATTGTTAAAGTGTTTCTTAAATAGATCCGATTTACTATTTGATAAATTCAGTTATTTATTCTGATATTTTTTTAGTAAAATCAAAAGGTATTAGAATAAATTTGAAACAAAAATAACACAAGCAAGTCTAAAATGATTTTAAACCAATAATTCTGATTTCTCAGTCTGGTATTTAGTAAAAACTCTTTGCTATCATCCTTCACTTGATAGATTAATGTCCGAAATAAAAACAAGTAATATAAAATAAAAATTTAAGTCAATTTCTACTTAGATCAACAAAGAAAATTTTTATTTTAGCTACTTTTTATTAAATAGTTACAATTAATATAAATATGTATATACATAGGACAGAATCACAACATTAAGTGGAAATTCATTTTTATTCGTTCTCATTTAAGTATCGTATTGTCATCCAAAACATTCGCGCATATAAAATTTCAGTTCAACTGAATGCTTTAAAATGCGAGTAAAAAAACCTTTTCAAGTTTTGACACACAAGTCGCCAAAAATGATACCAACGTGGCTGTATTTGTAATTCTTTAAATAACTAGTTTTAATCCATTAATTTTTATTAATTATAATTATATTATTGCATTGTCATGCAAAATAATCATGTATATAAAATTTCAGCTCAATTGAGCGATTTCAAATGTATTTTATTAACGATTGAAAATTCCACGAAGATAAATAAAATATATAGAGAGTGTGAGCTAATAGTAGGAATTGAATAAGGGAGGCTAAAAAATCAAAGTATATGGCAGCTTTGTTTTTATGACAGTACAATGCAAACAAGAGGCTTGAAATCATTGATGAAAGAAAATCGAAATTACCCCATAACTGCATTAAAAAAATGTATAATATCTATTTTTTGTGAGTTAAGTTCGATAGAGTTAAAAAAAGTTTTAAAATAGAAATCCAGAATTATGAATTTTAATATTTTGATCAACTTTCCACATTTTAAATGTCCTTGATCTTATAGCGTCCCCTCCCCCTCCTCCATTAATCTTCATGTTGTGGCCCGCGTGAAATAGTTATATGTATGTGGCCTGGCCGAAAAAAAGGTTGAACACCCCAGCATTATACGGTTTATTTTAATAATTATAAATGAGACAACAGCTTCCAAACATCTCTTAGTAACTCATTCCGCACCAGTACAAAAAAAAACAATGCATTTTATTATATTCTGTAATGCAATAACCACAATACGCGTATAAATGGAAATTTCCTTTTTGGCGATTTGTCGAAAAACTATCTGCGCCATATTTATTCGTTTCAGCTAATAGCGAGAAACCGGTGTTGAATGAGTTTAATGTTTAATAATTTCGTAATCAGTTACAAAATATGTATAAAAATGAATAGGAAAATATAGAAATTAAGTAATACAAATATCCAAAAGTATTTACAAAAGAAATAATGATAGAACGTAAAAAATTTGTTTCATTATTATTCTTTAATTTCATTACACAAAAGATTATTTACGAAATAAATGTATTTCACCAATTTTTTTCACAGCAATGGGATAAATAATGCATTCACTTTTATGCGTCTTTAAATGTAATTAATGGTGAAATTAAAAAGATTAATAAATACTATTTTATCTATTTGAAAGCATTTTTTTTTATTGTTTAACTACCGGTTAGTTTGATAACTGTTATTTATGCATCGGCACAATTAAAGTATTCATTAGGGTATTGAAATATATATTTCCTCTCAACGATGATCATTGTTAAAAAGAATCCACCCCGATTAATGTTAACAGAAAATCTTCATCATTGTTATTTAATGTGATTAAATTATATTTTTCTGTTATAATAGCTTAGCTGCATCGAAAAGCAACAGATTAAATAAATTATTTGCGAACGTAAGCGCACTGCATTAATAACGTCTCTTACTTAATTATCCTTGTTGTGGATATCATGTATTTTCTATAATGATATGTACATATTTTAGACGTTAAAATAGTTTTAATTTATTCGCGTTTAAAATTAAAACACTACAAATGTGTGTGATTTACTTGTATTATCTCTTTGTCACACTCCTACTTTATTCGCTTTGTATTGTAATAAATTCATATTACAATACAAAATTTTCAAGAAAAGTTTGTTAAATACAAATTTGTTAAGAGAAAGCGCGGTATAATTTAAATAAAAATCTTTAACTTAATATGATTTAATTTTGTTTTGTTTTGTTTTATCTAAAGTTTAAGTTTAATATATATTTTTAAGAGAAGTAGCAAAGCATCTTAGAGCAAAAAATACACTGAAGAACCTCCCAAAAAAAATTGTTGCTAAAAGTATTTAACTGTATAATATTTTTTGGTAAGTTCAGCTTTAAATGTATAATGAAATTTGCTTAACGCGAAAACGCTCAAGATGAAATATCGGTTAACATGAAATAATACATAGTAGTTTCTCGAGATTATTGTATCTTAATGTATTTTTTTTTCTCTTAGTACGAAAAGATTTCTCTTCTGAGAATGAACAAAATACGGAAAACACCAGCCACACAGAAAAGATTTAAGGGGTGGGGAGTTGGGGGAGGAAAGAGTGGTGGTTACGCATGTTTCGTAGAGAGGAGATTAACTTGGCTTTGAAATACCCTCCGAATAGCCTGTGATATCAACTAATTTTGCTTATCAAATCAACTTTCCCCTTCCACTTCTACAAACGCCGCACAAAAACATCTTATCTTTCATCAGTTAGCTTTGGAATACGGTTACGAGTACATCGCAATGAATAAAAATCAGTAAGTTTCATGGTTAACTTTTTTTTTCTATTTTAGAAGAATTTTCTAAAAATCACTATGACAAAGAACTCAAAGGGAAAACAAATTTCTATATTTCTCTTAAACTGAAGATGGAGCTTCTTAAGGCTGTTGATCAAAAACAAGAGACCGAAAAAGGAAATCTGTAAAAATTTTGGTATTGCTAATTTAGATATTAAAATTCATGTGTAAAGGTCTTGTGAATGTTTTTGTTTCATTGACTTTTATTAAATACATACAAATATACATATCTATACAAATAAAAAGTACTCTAATAAACTTAATTTTGTTGAATATATGTTTTTTAACACGTTTAATGAGTAAGTGAGTGGATATTAACATCACACTGTTCAGCTACACGAGGGCTTTTGGTGAAGGACCACGTAATTTTGAACCATGGTCAAGTGACGTGGACGACACCTGAGCTGGAACCCCCTCTCCTAACTACCCCACCACACCAACGGGAGGATGTTTCAGCTCTCGACAGATTTAACGTGCATCACTGCCCTACACGGCGGGTCTTTAGTGGTACTGGGCTGGAACTCCTGACATGCCTGTCATGATCCGATACCTTGACCACTGGGCTATCGAAGCCCTCTTTGGCACGTTTAATATATATTTTTTTGAGTATGTTTTTTGTTGAATATCCTTTAACACGAAAAAATATTTTGATCCCTTTTAGTTTCATGTTAAACAATTTTCACTGCATTTCGTATTTTTCTGAATATGTTGACTACAAATCTCTTCATTTTGAGCTCGGGCAGATGATGAAAAGCGCATATGTGAGTTAAAACTCCTTATCCTAACATATGTACCACTATTTTTGAAAGCCAGTTTAATTTAATATCTTTTTATATCCTTGGTTTGTCGTTCTTATTTTTAATGACACATAATTTGATATCTTGCATATAATTTCTTGTAAAATCTCTACATAAAGTGATAAAGGTATTAGAGGCATCAAAATTTGAAGCCCTCGTTCAAAGCAAGCGATAACATTTTTCTCTCAGGATGTCTTTAAAAAAGATGTTTCTTAAAAAATCTCGAGTACATTACAGATATTTATATACTATTTAAAATATTAATTATTTATAATTATAAAATATAATGAGAAACTCAATATTATAACATCTCATTTTTCGCTTCACGGGTTTTCAGATAAAAAAAGTGTTCGTGGGGAAGAAGTTGGTCTAAAAGAGGTTGGTCTACTTGCCTCCCCTTTTTTGATGAAAATATTGATAGAGTAAAAGGCAAAATCTTCTCTAAAACACCGACTTGGAATATTTCTACAGCTTTGCATCACAGATTCCCTATTGATAAAAGCAAATTGGGATTCAAGACGCAGATAATTTAATTAGTACTAATATCATAACTTCAAAAATTGATAAAAATTTATCTTTTCTACCCACTTTTTATTGGATATTTTCTTTCTTACTTTGTTTCATTGAATGACATTTAAAATTTCTACGCTGAACTCAGCATAATTCTGATCAATTCTTCTTTATCAATAATTCTATGTTTAGAGAAATTAAAATTTACATTAAAATGACAGTCGCGGGTATTATTCAAAGTATTATTCACCAAGACAAAAAAAATTGTTTAATTTATCTTATATAAGATAAAATATTAGATACATAAGCAACTTATGTTTAAAATTACATAAGCAACTTATGTAAAATACATAAGCAACTTATGTAAAATACATAAGCAACTTAAATATACATAAGCAACTTAAATATACATAAGCAACTTATGTTTAAAATTACGTTTTATTTCTTAGCGATAGGCATGTACTGTTTAAACTAGGGGCATACTAGGACGTTTAATGTTAACTGTGTTCTCAGCGCGATTGCCTAGAAATCACGCAACTAGTACAGTTTCAAAAATGTATGTAGGCAAAATGTAGGGAATATTTTCTGAAATAACGTCATTATAGCATATAAATGTATTATTTTCCTTCCATTATTTGTTTCAATGTACACTTATTCAATGAAAATTTATGAAATTTCTGTTTCCAGATACACTTTTATTTTATATGCAGTCGGACCTCGTTTTAACGAAGCCCTATTTAATGGGGAAAATGGTTTCATGAAAGGAGATAGAGGCGTCCAGACCACCATTTGTAAACTCTCTTGTGGACATACTAAAAATATCACTTTGACAAAGCACATATAACCTTTTTACCAGCACCATCAGTAATAACTCTGTGCAAACCTTATCCGACCATCTTTTAAATATATACGGGGCTTGATCGCTTATGACTGCACTTCTCACTTATGATTTTGTAAAGAATTTTGGACATGAACTTGCATTAGTCCTCGTGTATACCCCTTTAGGAAAAATCGCAATAATAACATTCTTATAGAAAAAAAAATCCGTTTGTATTATTTTTATATTTATTATTGAAATAGTAGATGTATTATGAAGCTTGGTAAAAGTTTGCGCTTCTGTTTCAAAATCAAAACTATATTTAAAATAAAGATGTTACGAATCATTTTGTTCAAAACCAGTGCAATTCTGTATTAATTTTCAAAGGCACAAAAAAGATACAAAGTTTATGCATCACAGAATAAAGAAAGAGGCAACAAGATGCAATTAAAAATATATTAGTAAAAATATTAATAAATATATCTGAAAAACAAATATTAATTTCCTTTAAATTCTGGTTGCTTCTTTGTGTGTCATTCAATAATGCAGCGTTTCTCAAACTGTGGGGCGCGCCCCCCTTGGGGGGTGGGACAACTCTACGAGGGGGGCACGAGCATATTGAAAAGTTGAAAACAAAAGAATTAAAAAAATTGTTAATTTACTGAAAGAAAACAAACACAATACATTCTGACATAATAAAAAATAAAATGCACAATTACACTGATATATTACACGTATTCATGTACCAGTGCTACACAATGTGTGTGCATTTGATAATTTATTTAACAATATTAAGATAAAAACAAGTTTAATAATTACCAGTGACCCCATAGGATTGCCTTATATAAATTATATACAAAAATTAACATTTATCTTGATAATTTTTGTATGGTTCATATTTAATCCCTTAACTGCCAATTAAAAGTTTTGCAATTTGCTTCCCAATGCCAACCGTTTTCCACATACGAATATTTATGTGATGTATTGGGGGCGGTAAGGAATAAAGAAGCAAATAATCTGAAATAAGTAAATTAATTGCAAACATTGTCCAGTTCCATTTATTGCATTCCAAAGCTTTCAGAATAATTTTATGGATAGCAGTGCACAGAAAAGATCGTACTTCGGAAAGACGTATATATACGTCCGGTGAAATTTACGTTTTGACTGAGCGATACGCTTATATATGCTGGTGGCACTTAAGAGGTTAAAGTCATGTCGTAGTTTTAGCATCAAAGTATAGTATTATTGAGTTCAATACATTGTTATTGTATCCCGGCCGGCCCGCCGCGCGATGAAAATTATGAATAAGTATTGGGTCGCGAATATTGAAACTTTGAGAAGCACTGCAATAATGCATAAAAATTATGTGAAATAGCGTAAAACAAAAATTATAATACAATGAGGGGTATGTTCTGTTACATTTCTTTCGAGGCCTTTTTATTTAAAAGTTTGCAATTCGGATACTCTTTTAGGCATTGCCAAGTCCGAGAAGTTACTGAGAATTAATAAACTTTAATCGAATCTCATCAATGAATGTGATAGTGGTCATCTCTTTTCCCTAACTGGGCAAAAACTTGTCTAATATTTTTTATCAGTAAAAAAAAAAGAAAGAAAATATGCTTAATTTAATAATAAAATACAATACAAAAATGGTCTGACAATCGAATCAAAATCATCCTCTCCCCCTCTAATCTAATATGAAAGCCGACAAGATCAGAACAAGAAAATCGAGTTATAATCTTAATCACATCCCTCCTGCCCACCCTTCGGCCGCCCCATTATGCAAATGAGCGACACGAACGCCCCTGCCGGCCGATACGCGGGGAGGACTCGCAGAGAATCGTCTGCCAGACGAACACTCGCCAAACGATATCCAAGCGCTCCCCGGAAGGCGAGATTTCAGAAAAAATAAATAAAATCAACGAAGAAAGAGACGATGAAGCAAACGATTTCTGAAGGGGTCATCTGAATCATAGGGAGGTTTCCAGGAGCGAGTGGAAAAACCGTAGGATTTTCTCTTTTTTTCCCCCCGAGTGGATTGGTGTGCTTTTTAGAGAGGTTGCAAGGAAGTTTTCTCGGCTAACTGTCCAAGATGCCCATTGGAGCTATCGGTGCGATGAAGGGGGCGATGGTCATCGCTAACCAGGACCGCAATGGACCCGAGTGAGTAAACAATTTCGAATGACCCTTCTCCATCTTCCACTTTTATTTTGTCACAGTGTTGAGAAATAAAATAAGTAATTTGACATTTCAGTGTCAAAGTACTTTAATTTTAGAAATGATTACATGGAAAATGATGGAGAAATGATTATGAAAAGCTGAACAACAACAGAAAAAAAAGAGATGCATCATAAATATTTCTTATTCGCCTAATATATATTATTTTTAATATCTAATTAAATAAACTTTACTTTGAAAATATTTATAATTCGTTTTTCTCTGCAATGTATAATGATGAGAAAAATATTTATTCTTTTAATTTACATTTGAATTATGCATAATTTTTTCTTACTTCTAAATTAATAGTAAGCAAAAATATCTACACTATTCCATTAAGCGAAAGAATCTCATTAAAAATATTTGAAGAAATTTCCGTATTTCTTCAAAGATTTTAAATAAAGAATTTCATTACTTTATAACAAAAATATTTATAGCCGTTAAGTACA
>BMAV01008300.1:126593-141050 GCA_019973955.1 Trichonephila inaurata madagascariensis
TTCCGTATTTCTTCAAAGATTTTAAATAACAAAGAATTTCATTACTTTATAACAAAAAATATTTATAGCCGTTAAGTACATATAAATCATAAGATATTTTTAAATATTTTACTTCGGACATTTTTTTTTTTTTTTTGGTTTTAAAGAATATCGAATAAAGTATTTAAATCTTTTTTTTTTAATTTATTGAACATAACATGAATACCATAAGCATCAGTTTTTTTAGTCGAGAAACGAAAATAGTTTTTGTTTCATAGCTTATCCGTAACAAAAAATATTATGTTGTAAGCATTTATCCATTTTTTTTTATCCAGGTTATTTGACAGTCGTTTATTTATTTCAATTAAGAAAAATATATTTTATAAACAATAAATCTAAATATAGTTTGAATTCATTATAAAGGGGAAAAAACATTACAGAAGGTAAAATATACGTGCCGAAAAAAGTTTGAGGAGTTGTACACTTTAAGAAACGTAGTTTCTAGTCTCTGTCAAGTAGTTACCCTTCCATAAAATATTCTTAGTAAGCCTTTGTGAAAAAAAATAATGGTTTAAAGCTGTAACTAATTAATTAGACTTTGATTGAAGATGGAAAATATAGGCAGTCGCAAAATATTTTAATTAACAAAGAAAGCGTTAAAAAACTAATAATTTCACATGATAATTTACAAACTGTAAATATCTACTTGCGCGAATTACAATTTATCAAACAATTTTAACTCTGTAAAGAACGAAATTCAAATCTGCTCGAAATTTGGTTGAATTAAAAACTGAAAAAATGAGTTATATTTAGCTTCTATTTTCATAGTTTAAGTTTAAGATTAAGTTTTCAAAAGTGCTTAAAAAAAGGAACAATATTTGTTTAAATCACAAAAACTGAAATAAAAATTAAAGGTTTGTTTTAAAAGATCCTAAAAATTAGCCAATCCATCTTTCTCCAATTTGATTAGAATTATTGTTTTAAAACAAATCATTAAAAACTATTTTTGTCTTTTACTTGGAGAAATTAATATATTGTTCTAAATCTAGATGCAATTTGTTTTCACTTTATTCAATACAGGCAGTAGCGCACACAAGAATTTTTCAGGGGGGGAGGGGCCCAGGGTCGAAAGTCCACCATTTTGGTATCATGCTCCAATACGCCGCCCAACATATTCTTTAGATTTAGTCGATTTTCGGGAACAAAAACAATATAAAATTAATTATTGAATAAATAATTAGCATTAATTAATAAAATTAATTATTAATAACAAATACATAATTAAATTTTACGTAATATAGACATAGGATTAGAACCAATCGAAAAAAAATCAAAGGCTATGGGGGTGTCCGAACCCTTAAGACACCCCCCTCCCTTGTGTGCGCTACTGAATACATGTAAACTAAAATACTGTAAAAAATATTTTCTTTTAAATTGAAACTTGGATGATAGCTTTAGAAATAAATATTTTGTACAATTTAGAACGATAAATATTCTATTATTTCGAAGTGTGTTTTTTTAAAGAATGTGAACAGTAAGTGTGCACATACCTTTTATAAAGGAGGGGGAAGGGACATTTATACTCTAAGAAACACGTAGATGAAATCATCGAGACGTATTCGCTATGATAAATATTAAAAATCTGTTGGTCTATGAAGGCGGGGGGAGTTAAACCCCTAAATACCACCCTTGTGAACACCACTGCTTGTAAATCCTTATAAGAATAGATTGATATTTAGCACATAATTTGCAAGTGCAAAATAGACAATGTAATCACATTCAAGAAATGATTATGAATTCTAATAATTGTTAAGGTTATTTTTTTTAAGTAGTACACATAGTCTTAGTTTTTATTATAATTCCAAACTTTTATTCACAGTCAAGGTTGATAAAGTCTCAAATACTTAATATTTTAATAAAACGAATTTCATAACCAACCGATGAGACACAACTGATAACAAATTTCCAAACTGAAAAATTGAATAAAATGAGATGTCATGTAAATTATATATTGGTTTGGTCTTGTCATTATTATACTAGATCATAAGTACTATTAGCAACAGATAATTGTGAACCATAATACAGTGACAAAGATAAAGTCCTGTTTCTATTTAACATGAAGAAATCTTATTCCATAAGACAAATGTCTTGGAAAAGTAGGGACTCGAAAAGTTGAAATTCTATTTAACATCCCCACTTACGAATTACATCACTAGTTTACATTTTATTTTAAAAGATGATGACATCAAAATAAACTTTAGTAGTAACAAGTAAAATGTATTAATCCAAAAATTCAGAAAGGAAATGTGCACATGGCTATAAGAAAAAAAAAAGCATTCGTACGATAAATCATTGTTACATGTTTTTATTTTTATTTAGCGAATACACTATTAAATTGAGAAGAGCATTTTATTTTTTCTTGTGGTCTAATTTCTCTCTAAAATATTAGCATAGCGATTAAAATGAAAGTTTCAAATTCATCCTGAAACTTTACTCCTTAAAAGATTATTCATGGCCTTTTAATCAGAAAGAACTCAAATGATTCTGCAAAAAAACTATTGATTAATACATGAACCTTAAATAATAAAATAAAATTTAAAAAAATTAAATCAAAGTATCAGCCATAAGCTGAATTTAGATTTTGATAGTAATTTATCAACCACGTCCTATTTATGATGATCTCTCATATAGCACATTTATATTTTAAATCAAATGTATATCATCATTAATTATAGTTTAAAATCCTAAAGAAAACCACTGTGATTTTTGAAACAGTTTAGCTTCTACAAAGATGTTCAATGAAATTCTCAAATTCAGTAAGCATTGGTAAGGAATTTTACTTTATCGGCTTAAAATGTTACCGTGTTGTGTTTCTTATTTCAGCTTTTAAAATATACCTTTCTTGAATTGATTTCCTCAAGTTAATGTATGTATAAAAACAATTCTGATCAACTCTGAATATACTTCTCGAAAAAACTTCAAAGTTATTGAATATATGAAACGAAAGAAAAATATTAACCAACACTATTAAAATCGAAATATATTGTTTTTTAATGACATATATGTCTCAATTTTTAGATGACTTCTGTAATTCTCTGTGTATACTTAGTAAAAGAACCTTGAAATACACTCATTATCTTTTTTTTAAAAAAAAAAAAATCAAAAGTTCCTTTGTCATTAAGGATAGTGCCAAAAATAAATATCCCTATCATTTTTGTAATCGTTCCCTGCTTTTAAATCGCATCCATTTTTTTTATTCCTTCCTAATTATTTTCGAATAACGTTTGCTGAATTGAATTATTTCGTGTAATTATCGAAAAGCGCAGCAAAAATAGAAATAGCTCAGGAATAAATTATTACCATTGCTTTTGGCAAACTGCCAAATGGCTTTTACTAAAACTAAGACTGAGTTTAGAATTTCACTTACTATAACTTTCATCGATTTAAAAAAAAATCACGTTTATACATTAGTATTTTGAGATTATGATATTTGATTGATATTTTGTCTCGTAATTTAGAAAATACATTTGCTTTACTTAAAACTATAAAAAGAACAACTCGTGAAAAGTATTAGCTAATGGAAAATAAAAGTCTATACATTTACAGTCAGCAAGTAAATAATTTCTTTTAAAAAATTTTTATTATTGAAACAATCACTAACTTCAGCTTAGAATAGTTCCTACTGAAAATCCGTCTTAATAAAACTATACGCAGAGTTTTAAAACACAAAACACTGCATTTTATATCCAATTAAGACATTACATTCATGATTATAAAAACTACTATGAATATTAAAAGCTCCTTGGATTTATTCTACAAGTTCTTTTTATAAAAATGCTTAGAAAAGATTAAAGTCTACCTCAAGTATCAATTGAATTACCTTAAATCGCTATAATGAATGGAAATTCTTGGTAGAGTATTACAAAGGCAAAATATAAAATTGATTAAATTTAAATAAAAATTAACTGGCGAATCAATACTTATGTAACAAAAGCATTTTAAATGTTCCAAGTAAATATTCATCCTTTCGTCAAAATTGTCTCTATACATGTTGCTTAACAGTTTGAAGACTATATATACAGAGAAAAAAACTTACCGATTGAAATTGTAGTAGATTGAAAAGAACCTTTTTTTAAGGATTTCATCTCGTTCTTCAGAAAATAGTATAAATAGAGATTTGATTTTTTTTCAAAAAAGAAAAAACTTTTTTTAAATATTAGCTATTATTGTGTAAGCTTGGAAGTCCGAGAAAGAGAAGTAGTCGAAAATTTTTCGAAGTCGCAGATCGTTTTAAGTGCGGAAAAAAAGGTTACACAAAATTGTACTCTTAAAATTAAATTAAAAATGATCGTGTCATATAACAAAATAATCTATGTGGAGCTATTCATTATATATATAAAAAAGGTGATTCGTTCAAATAACTTTCTTCTATAAACAAAAATTATTTTCTTTTTTATCATTTCATTCCTTTGAATAAACTACGTTAACACGAAAGTTGGAATGATATCCTACTTTTTGCTCGAAGTTATAATTCCCTATAACCTGTAATCAATAAGAATTTGTTTTTTAAAATAAAAGCATCTATTATTTATTTCTGAGGTATCTAAGTATTATTTAAAATATAAAATTTCTGCTTCATTATTTAATTTTTTTTTATTTTTTTTTTAGTTTTAAAACCAAATTAGTTACTTCTGGGGAAAATAATTTTACATTAAAATTCATCTATTTTATTATTTTTTTTTTAAAAAAATAATATTTTTTTAATTTTTTAGCTTTAGAATTTCAATGATGGCATAAACAGTTAAAATCTTATTATATTCTTAGAGTTTTTCATACTTTAGACCAATATTAAATTGAATTTGAATCAATAAAATAACACAAATTATGTTTCATGGGATTCATATTTACTGACAGAAATTGCGATTTTTGTCAAGAGATACAAGATTTTACAGAAATAACATTTAAAAATATATATAAAAGTTTATCAAGAAATTTCTTTATGGATTTTAATAGCAGTTCTAGTTTTTAATTGAAATCCTAATTATCAGAAAAGTTTAATTCGCAAATGTTGTAATTATTCTATTCTATTATATTATTTACCCAACACATTTTTATAATTACATTTGCTATTAACACTTTCTTCATTTATTAGTATCAGACTTTAGTGTGATTTCCGAAATTAATATTTCAGAATTATTTACTTTATCTTTTCTCTTTTTAACGGCAAATAGAAGAATTTATTTGCCTTCCAATGCTGCACAAAAATAACCGTAATGAAATGAATATAACATCAAAACATAATTTAGATATAACATCAAAACAATTTTCTAGATGAAAAGATTAAATAAGCATATTGTTTAAGAAACTTATTTTCCGTAAAATATGTATTCAATATTAAGAACATGTAAACAAAGGCATTTTATTAAATTATTTCTTTGTACATGTGTATAGCATCTCTGAAAGGCGGTTAGAAGAAAATAGAGATTAATAATGCATTATTTGTACTTTCTGCACGTTATTTTTGCGCCGCAGGGATTTTCCACCGAAAAATCCCTTTTGCCGTCAATGCATTCAAAATGCGCCAATTAGTAGAAATAGTCTACAACCAATATTTATTCTTTTCTGATAAAAGATAAATAGCGATAAATTTTTTTTTACTTTCTACTTAGAGTAAAGAAAAATAATTTTTTTTTTTTGTTGTATAAAATCAACATCGTATTTTCATTTTTTCCACATAGTTGGGATATAAAAATAAGTAAATTCTTAAGAGAAAATGCTTGAAATAAATTTTATCAAGAAAATTAAAATTCAAAAATAAATCCTGTCTCTTTATAACTTATTTGGTTTTCTCCCGATTCGTTTAAAAAGAAACAGGAAGAAAAATTTACATTTTGAGAAAATTTGTAACAAACTTTTTATAATAAAAAAAGCTTGTAAAAGTAACACTTTCCATTATAAAGACCAAAAAACACTTTGTAAGATAGAATATTTTAGCAGAAAATAATATAAAGTATCGATGAATACTTAAGCATAATATTTTGAACAATGTATGCTATATTCACAATATTGCTTTGCATTTATATTTTTTTTCTGGTGTTGTGCAAACAATATTATTTTATCGTCACTGTATCTCATTAAATGTATTTACTGTGGAAGATAATTTATTTTACTCGCAATTTATGATTAT
Source organism: Trichonephila inaurata madagascariensis (assembly GCA_019973955.1). Taxonomy (NCBI): domain Eukaryota; kingdom Metazoa; phylum Arthropoda; class Arachnida; order Araneae; family Nephilidae; genus Trichonephila; species Trichonephila inaurata. The sequence goes on from BMAV01008300.1 coordinate 132,760, forward strand.
ACAGAAATAATAAAGTTCGCAGACGGATGTTCGATAATTTATTACCATAATATTTCGAAAGCGAATGTTTCTTGCAATAAATTTAACAAATGACTTCATTTCAAATACCTTTCTCTATATTTTGTAACAAAACTCAATTGTTTTCATCACAGCTTAGGACACTTAGATAAAAAAAAATTTCAACTGTTACAAAGCAAGTTTTTCAAAATACATGTGTATTGATCAGTGAATCATTTTTGAAAACTTAAGTGGCTGGAAAGAATTTTCAAAAATAAGTAATCAACTGTTAAAAAAAATGGACTATATTCATAGTAATTCTTATTCAAAACTGTAAAAATTATTCAAGCATACAGTAAAACGTATTAATCATTTTGTCTACACTTCCAATGTGTGTTAAGAACCTTGCTAACTTATAGAGATTGCAAGTTTAGGAACCTATTACTATACAATTTTGTTCGAGCCTTCAAACTACGTAATTTAATCTTTAAGAAAATGAAATTGGTATTTCTCATCATTATTGAACGAATTGCATGTGAACATTGTATTATTAGGGAATGAATATAAAGCTTTCAAATAAAAAGCTAATTTTAAAAATGGTGGAGTGTTTTAATATGATTTATATATTACCAACTGTAAGCTACTATTTTCTTACTTTTAAACTCTATCAATTGTATCCTTTTCAGAAGTCTTTTTTGAAAAGTATTATATATTTTTATAATGAATAAAAATATTTTTGAGAGAAAAACTCTTTAATTGATTTCTATACAAAGCATACTGTTCCATAATTTTCGAAATATAAGATTAGAGTTTTTATTCCACTTTAGTACTCGAATGATAAATAGCTTAGATGCGCGATCAAAAACTTATTACAAACCTTTTCAACATATGTGTAATCTTAAACAAATCATTTTAGACCCCGAGGTTATTAAATTTAGACAAAAATTCTCTTCAAACCATTTTTAAATGATAAATACTTATCGATTTCACTTTTTGATATCACATCGCTTCATTATTTAATTCATTCTTAATATTAATTTTCGCGAGGAATATCAATAAGTAAATCTAACAAACTTTCAACGGTTATCAATATAAATTCAAGGTCACGAGCGTGTGCATTTTTTTTAAGTATTTCTACTAGGACAGAAAAGGAAAAAAAGATGCTTCAAACGACATCAACGAATAACTACAATATTTTCATTTGTTTGGAATCAATCTATTAATTCAGGCTTAAACGTGGGTTGAGTTTAAATTATCTCCTACTTTAAAGCTACTCAAGAATTATTAGAGACGAACTCTTGTACCAAGATCAATTGTCGAATAAGACACTTGGTATCTTATTCTTAATTTATACAGGGTGCCTTTAGAATATTTTTGTTCGGTCCAATTTTAACACATAGTAGTTATTTATTACTCCATGTGCATTTATAAAAGTATCTATTTCATTTATTTAAGATAATGATCAAACGTTAAAATCTCCAAATTCGGTCAAAACATTTTTTTTATTTTATTGAATAGAGCTATCTTTTGGCTTTACAAAACATACTTTGTTTTATTTTTACGTTACTTTGAAGCCAAGTTACAGTCAATTTTACAAAATTAGAAAAACCGGAAGTAGGTCTTTAAACTACCAGAAGTGAACATTAAAATGGTTCAAAATCTATTATGGTGATTTTGATAACTCAAAATGGTTATAAAATTTCTATAAAACTTTTCGAACCTGATATTTATATTTTCTTCTAGAGAATAAACTAAAATATTTCTTATTGTATGAATATTTTTCAAGTTATGGCCTGTTATTTAAATAATGATCTCAAAAAGAATGTTACATTTCTTATATTTACTCGATCAGCTCTAAAATATTTAAATTTAAGTAAAACCTTAAAATTTTAATGCATTTTTTAGGTAAATGCATCAAATTTGTTTTAAGAATACTTTTACTGATTAAAGTTTATTACTTTTTCTCTAATTGCTTTGTAGTTATTAAAAAATATTGCTAACATTTCACTACTAATTGTGATTTTTTAAAATTTGAATAATTTTTTTAAAAAATATTGTTAGTTAAATATTAGTATGTATTGGTATTTGATTCCTAAAAAAGTTTATAAATTTTTAGTATGCTACTTTTTAAAAAAGTAATCCGAACGTGTGTTCGGATACCTTAAATGAAGTCATATTCCGGATACATACCCATCGGTGTGGTGTGGTAGTTAGAAGAGAGGGAGGTGCCAGCTCAGGTGTCGTCCACGTCACTTGACCATAGTTCAAAATTACGTAGTCCGTCGCCAAAAGCCCTCGTGTAGCTGAACAGTGTTACGTTAATATTCACTCACTTATATTCCGCGCGGATACATTAAAAATTATTTATACAACCACCTCTTAACATAAAAATCCTAAGCCATAAACCGTAGGTCATGACTCTCAGGTAAAAGGGGTTGCCCTTTTTGAAACACACTTCTAAATCTTGTCAAAATAAAATACCCCTCTAACTTAAATATTAATTTTCTTCACAAATTTTTAATTTAATTTTATTAATCTTTCTTTTCACTAAATGAAATACGTACTATATTACTATATGCCACTCCCATGTTAAAGTGGTGTGAGTAGGAAACCAGCTATAGTATCATCGTCATCACTCTAACGTCAAGGCTGTTTTCGGTTAATGTTAAAGAATAGGACCCGAATTTGGAACATTTTTTCAGATATAAAAGTAAAAAATTAATATGATATTCTGGCTTCACTATCCTTTAAAGAGCAGTATTTTTTTATCATACTTCCCATTTTTAACCGAGTGGATTTATTTTTTCTGGTCTAAAATGGGTTTCGTGTTTTTTCTCCTATATCGTGATGTTAAATGGGCTACGCCTTTACGTATTAAAACGAAAAAGAAAATGTTCATGGAATATTTTGAACTTTTTAAAAACACTATATTGTTAACAGGTATGAGCCAAAATATTGCAAATTTCCATGGAAATTGAGGCATTTTTCTGTCTGAAAATGTGCTTCGCGTTTAATTCAAGCTCTCGTACTTTTACTCCAAACAGCCTCAATGAAAATTAGGAGATCCGTCAGCAATGATGCATCTAAAGGCTACATTAATAAACAATCAATATGATTACTTATGTCAAACAGTTTTGTAACACTTATTGAAGAGTGCGTTTTCAAGATTTCATATACGCACACACTAGGGATATTTAAAAAAATTAAATTGAATCTCAATAATACATTTATTCTTGAATGTGCATTTTTTGTAACTAAAATTTTCCAACTGTCAAAGAGAAAGCATATGTTTGCCATTTTAACGTTCTGTATGAAAGAATAACCCCAAATATTTTATATATAAGGATATATTCATTTCCCCTCTGAATTACTTTGGTTTTAATTTACGTGATACTGTGAAGCAACGGACCGCATAATTTCAAACCAGGGTCAAGAGACGAGAACGACACTTCTTTCTCCATTCTTCTCCACGCCGCAATGAGAGGGTTTTGAACCTCGGCATATTCAACCTGTATCAGTACCTCTACAAGATGGGCATTCAGCGGCACTAGGTGTCAAACGCCATCCTTGAATTCACCACCATGACCATGAACACTACCGCGGCCAAGGACTTCCCACTGAGACTTATGCATTAAAGCTTTATGGATTCGAGTGCAAACATCACTTCTATTACGGTACGTTCGGAACTGTGATTTTAAAAAGGCGCATAAATGGATAATTTTCATGATATTTAGTGTCACTTAGATTAAAATACATGTATAAAATTGTTTTAAGGACATTTTGACAAAAAAAAAATTTAAATACAATATTTCGGCAAAAAATTAACTTAGAATAACCTTTTTTCAAAATGTTCTACTTCTGTGAAAAATGCTTTTATGATAATATTTTGCCTGTACATAGCTCAGACCTCTGTACAGAGGCTCAACTAGAATTCTTGAAAAATTCACATTTTCAGAGTTACAACCATTTAAAATAGTTATCGGCGTTTTTTTCTTAAAATTTCTTCTCTCTGTTGTCTAAAAAATGGATAAATCCACTTTTAAGTCATATATTTTAGAAATTCTAGTTGAGCTTCTGTACAGAGGTCTGAGCTATATACAGGCAAAATATTATTATAATAGAAGCATTTTTCACAAAAGGAGAATATTTTGAAAATGGGTCATTCTATGTTTCTTTTTGGCCAAAATATTGTACTTAATTTTTTATTATAATACTATACTTAAAACAATTTTATATACATTTTCTAATTTAAGTGACACTAAATATCAAATATTATCCATTTATACGCTTTTGCAAAATCACTGTTCCGAACGTAGTCGAATACCTTAAGATCACCTTTACGAATGACGAATATTCTAAAAAGAATCAAATAAGACATTAAATAAAAGCAGAAATTTAAAAACCACTCACTAAATGTTTCCTGGCTAAAAATTGCGATTACCCGATTTGATTTTTAATTTATTTCGCACTGCGAAGCAACTAGAGGGCTATAAGTGGGAAACTTCCCGATTCAGGGCCACTGTGAAGTGACGAGGACGATACCTATGCTGGCACCAACTCTTCGCACCCACCAGTAGAAAAAGGGGGATTAGAGCGTCGTCAGATTTAACATACTTAACCCCACTCTCCTTTCTTTTACACGGCGGCTCTTCAGTGGTGCTAGGGCTCAATCACGTCACTCGACAACGACATCCACGAGTTCGTGATCATGACCCCTCTGGCTACACGATTGCATCAGGCTTATGGCCTAATTTACTAATTAGGCCATAATCTAATTTAACCAATTTCAAGCTTTTTTAATCCACCTTAAAAGTTGCATCCTGTTACCATTACCAGTCTAACAAGTTAATTTTAATACAACAAACAATTTCGTTACGAAATAAGAGAAACTTCAACGTACAAATCTTACAAAATTTGCCCACTTACAAAATAGAGTAGGCGATTGTAGAATCGGGTTATTTCTTGGATTAACTACAAAGAAAATCCACTATTAAAATACAAAAAAAAAAAAAACCACACTTAGTTCTTTAGTTTAGCTTAAACTCTATTCCGTGCGGAATATCGTATATAAAACCACATAACCGATTTTCAATACTTCTCGTTCATCAAATAAATCATTTTCAGAAAATATGAGTGGGGAATAATTGAAATAAATTAAATCCCCACAATACAACAAAATCACTCAACAAATAAAAGTAATTACATTTAGAAACAATCTCCATACCAAGTTAGAACAATTTTTTTAATATAAACATTCCACAAATAGCAGAGATTTTTTCCCCCTTTACACAATCGAACCTAATGAGCATTCAACATACAATACAGGGGCACCTAAAAATAACCAACGGTTCATCACCCTCCTTCAACAAACATCTAAATAAAGCCAAACCCCGTGTATAGAGCACTACAACTCACTTCGCTAAATGCTGTAGTTCACAGTGGTACGAGTAAATTTAATCGCACTCATAAAACAAAGTTGCGTGATATCCAAGAAAAATTTTTTTTTGGTTCATTGGCGAAAAAAGAGAGGACCTGTGGGCATTATTTATAGCCACACCCTCAAACACCCGTGCATGGAGCTGAATTGCAAAGCGGGCGGAAATAGAACTCGAAATATCGACCGGCGGTCGGCGCCCCGATGACACTGCCGCCCGCTGAGCGGACTCTTACCGTCGGAATCCGAGCGGGAACCTCTCCCGTACATCTGCCGAAAGGTAGCGGTCAGAGATTGCGCTCACATGAGGGAGACGATATGGACACGTTTCTAAGTACGATAAACAGTTACATAAGCGTTACGTTAGATACGTACATAGGACTGTTTATGACAGACCTCTTGCCCTACATTTAACTTTGATCAGATAATAATAACGTGATTTGAAAATATAGAAACGCACAAAAACTCACCAATTCCGGAATAGATGCACGTGTTTAAAACTAAAGTTTTCTTTCCAGTATGATAGAGCTATATTTTTCCATGTTTTCGATAACAAATATTGGCAAGAGTTTTTCCAAGTATATATTTCTATATATTTACGGTATCATTCACTACATACGTTCAGTTCACTACAGTGATACCATTGTAAATAAGAAGACGTTACTATCACCTTATGCTCCGACAGAATTCGATGAATATATTAATATTTTAGATTCTATTTATTGCTTGATATTAAAAATTCTTCTACTTTTTGGACATGTTCTATTGTTTTACATCTCGTTATTGTTGAGTAAGACCACTCTTCGAGATTTGAGATAAAAGTTTCCGAAATTTTTCGAGTTTTGTAATTTCCACAGGATAAATTGAAATGTTCACTTTTTTCTGGCATTTGATATTCCGAACACACAGGATAATCTACTTGTTTAAAAAGAAAATATATGTCATTTAATGGTAGTTTTTTTAATCGTATCTTATTAATTAAAACCTCTTAGTTTCCATTGTTTGCTGCCTGTCTATTCCGCTTTTGAAGATGTGAAACATAATTAAAGTTTTTATGTCTTCTGCTCTTTGTCCATGCTTCTTCGCTTTTACTTTTACGTTGTTTTTTGAAATATGTGTGTGGATTCTCACTGAAATCTAAGGAGTAATACTCCAAGGTTCTGGAGAAGCTCTGGCTAGAGTTTATCAGTTTCTTCATTAATCTATTCCTTTATGTGCCGGTACCCAAATAAATGTAATGGATTGAACTACATGGAGACTCTCTTGCAAAGTGAAACCCGAATTTAGAATAATTTTTGAATTTCTGTTGATATTTTAGATACTTTTAAAAACTAATAAACTGTCCGTCAGGATAACATAATTTTCAGCTTCTGTAATCCAATTTTGTAACGCAGTCCAAATAGCTATAGCTTTACATACGAATACGACACCTTACAACATACGAAATTTCCGAGGTAGTCTAGAGGTTTCGGTTACGGGCTCGTGGCCGGAGTGTCATGAGTGCGGGCCCTAGTGCCCCTGAAAACCCTTCAGGTAGAAGGACTGATTCACGTTAAATCTATCAAGGATTTTTATTGAAACAAAAGCTTCGAAACCTTTTCCTTAAGTCTGTTAAGCGAAAAAGATAGAAGAAAAAATAATTTTTTTTTATATAAATTTATATTAGTATGACTAGGGTAGCCGAGTGAATATTGTTACGAGCTCGTGATCAGAGTTGCTGCAACTGAGTCATAGTTTCTAGTTCTGGTGCTTCTAAAGACTCACCGGATATAGGGGTTGACGCACGCTAAAGGCTCGTTCACACTAGGGTAGTAAGTAGCGAGTGTTAAAGAGGTAGCCAATCAGAGTCCTTAATTCCCCTCTGCAAAGGCCTCTGATTGGTTACAACTTCGGCACTGACACTTACTGTTTTAGTGGGAATGAGTCTTATTTTTGACGAGGTTCAAAGTCTTAACGTTGATATGGTGCAAAAGTTTGGAGAAAGTACTGTTTATGAGATTTTGTCTTCATTACTTGAGCATAGTTCAAAATTATGAGGTCCTTTGCCAATAGACTTCTAGTTGCCTCACAATACGATGCTGATAAACAATCAATCAATCAATTTTTAATAAATTTTCTTTTAATCAATTAATTGGATTATCAGCAAAGATTATTTGTCTATATAGAATCATCTTAATTAATATCAAATTAATTCATCTGTATAAACTGCCTCACTTCTTTATCTGTTTCTATCCGCATTTGCTTATTTACTGAACTTTTTTATACTGTCTGTATCTTATCCACGCAAAAACCCGCTAAATACCGTTCTGAAATAGGATCAGATGAGGAAGTCGACACTAGAGATGCACCTCACTCTCTTTATCTGCGTCCCTCCACTATCTTGACTGATGTAATGTACATCAGCCCTCTATACGAAGTCATTCGTGGAACCAGAATTCGAACAAGCGACTGGAATATCACCTGTCACGACCTCGATACCCTGACCAATAGACTACCACGTTTGCTTTCATTTTGTTGGAAATTGAATAGAAAAAAAACCCGATAATCACGATTACATTTTAAAAGAGAATTACTTATTAAAGAATTGGTTGATATCCACATCGCTCCAGACCATAAGGAAATCTATTGGCGATGGAGGCCATAGTTTTAATCCACAGTCAAATGATAATGACAGCAGCTGAGTTTGTGCCTTTTTTTCCTACCTCCTAAGCCTGGAGGACTTTGTTTAATTTAGGAAGTACCCTTTATTATTCAGCGCGCCTGTCTTTTGTGCAGCCAGGGCTTGAATTGAGCATCGCCGGTCATTGAACTCAGGACCATAACCACATGGGAGAACGACTTCGTGATTATCATTTAGAAT
>BMAV01008300.1:151050-173838 GCA_019973955.1 Trichonephila inaurata madagascariensis
TTTTTTGTCAAAATGTCCTTAAAACAATTTTATACATGTATTCTAATGTAAGTGACACTAAATATCATGAAAATTATACATTTATGCGCTTTTTAAAATCACGGTTCCGAACGTAGTCGGATACCTTTAATGTTTTTATCCTCATTTTATTAGATAAAACTGTCCTTTGATGTTATTAATACAGTGCTTCTCAAACTTTTAATACTTGCGACCCCATTTTCAATCATAATTTTCTTCGCGCCCCCGTCACCCCCATCCAAACAATAACAATATATTGAATTTAATAGCAATGCACTTCGACTTAAATCTACAATATGAATTTAGTTACAAACCACACAATTATCAAGAGAAAAATTAAATTTTTTATATAATTTTATTCACTGGAAATTGTTAAACTTGTCCTTAACTTGGTATTGTTAAATAATTATCAAATAAAGTGTGCAGTACTGATACATTTACAAATATATTATATCAATGTAAAGGTGTACTTTAATTTTTTTTATTATGTCAGAATGCATTTTGTTTTGCTTCCTTTCAGTAAATTAATAATATTTAAAATAATGTTTTATTTTCGACTTTTCGATATGCTCGCCTCCTCTCTTCGTTGAGTTATCACGCCCCCCTAGGGAGTGCGCCCTACAGTTTGAGAAACACTGTATTAATATGTATCATCTGTAAAATCAAATTTATTTATTGAATACAAAATTAACTGTTGTTTTTCCCTCATTTTTTAAGTGCTACTTTTCTATATTTCTCAGTAAAATAGCATTAATATCTTCTAACTCTAACTATAATATATTCTCCAGGTCTTTAACTTTATAAGCTATTATGATCTCATAGAATACTGGATAGAATCTTAGTTAAAATAAGCTCACTAATTGTTAACAAGCTTTTAAAGCCGTTCCACTATTAACTATTCTCTATTACTGCACTCATCCTACTTCACTTCACTTTACGTGGCCGCGGTAGCCGAGTGGTATAGGTATCGGATCGGGGCTTGCCTTGTCACGAGTTCGAGCCCGGTACCACTAAAGTCCCGCCGTGTAGGGCAGCGATGCACGTTAAATCTGTCGAGAGCTGAAACGTCCTCCCGTTGGTGTGGTGTGGTAGTTAGGAGAGGGGGTGCCAGCCTCAGGTGTCGTCCACGTCCCTTTACCATGGTTCAAAATTACATGGTCCGTCGCCAAAAGCCCTCGAGTAGCTGAACAGTGCGACGTTAATAATCAATCAATCAATCAGTTCACTTTACATTATCAGTCTCACTAAGAAGTCTTTTTTTTTTCTGTGAGCTGGTGTCAGTTCAGGTTTTCAATAACATCAAAGACAACCTCAGGCTAGTTTTAAAAAGGAAACCTCGGAAGAAAGCCCGCTACAAGCTGTTGAATAGAAATGAAAACCGCTAATTGAAATTACTTTGAAAAAATTGAGTTATTTAAAGATAAAATGCAGAACCTACTAGAGAAATACTCTTAGAAGAGGAATATTTTAAACCACAAAAAAAATCAGTGAGCTAAATCGGAATTTCATTAGTCAATTCAAACACTGAGACACGATGTTATTATTTATTTAATAATAGTTTGAAACCATTTAGAAGAACATAGGGTATAAAACTGTGTCACACTAGTACTTATTCTAAGATTACTAAATCTTAGTTAAGTTAATGGGTTAATTTATTATCACCGAGGTGATTTATTACTCATAATTTTTCACTATAACTGAGCAAAGTTTGGAAGTAATTCTTTGGTTAGCTTCCAAGTGTTCAGGCTAAAAATAAAAACCAAAAAAAATTCTTCTTGTTCAACGAAGTCATTTATAAATCTCAACTTGTGAGAGGTACAACAAAAGAAATGCTACCAAATATAAATGGGAAAGTGAAAATCAGATGCAAGTTTAACTAGAATTTTATTAATGCATTTACGTTCAAACTCGGTGTATCTTAAACTAAATCAACTACTAATAAAGAAGAGTCAATATTAAAGCAATTGTGAAAGTTTGCTTTTATTTTTCTTATGTCCTTTCTTATGATTCCATTTTGTTCTACCATAGGGCTACTTAGCCCACATTCATATCTCAAAGTTTATGCCTACAAATATATTTCAAAACGAAGTAAATTGCAATGTCTAATATTACGTTAAATAATTTTCTTTTATTTATAATTTTTTCTTTTTTTAATACGGTAATGAGGAAAGATTAGATGTGTTGATTTGTGTTTATATGAAAATAGGTCTCATTTTAATTATTCCCCTACAATGATACCTACCTGTTAAAGATGCGGTTTAGGTCATTTCTTAATATGTTTGTATAAATCAACTTTAGGAAATTAACGTGAACGAAGTAGAACCCCAAAAAATGCAATCCTAGTAAAAATAAAAGGAAATTTCCACAATGTGATTGCAGTAAAATTGACTTCTGATTTCAGACATTTCTATGAGTGAAAAAGGATTTAGTATTTTTCATACATTTTATGGAATAAATGTATATGTACTTTTTCTGTTAGAAAAGTTTCAACTACAGTGATCTATAAAATTTGTTATTAATATACATTTGGTCCAGTAAGAGATGGACTTTCATTGAATTGTCCCAAGAAACGTGTATCAATGCCCGTGAGGTCTATTTTTACTAATTTTGGTTTTCTTCTGTCCAACCAAATTGGCCCTTTAAGCTAGAACAACTCCACTCAAAATATAAGCGTCATTATCAAATAGTATACAAGCAGTCCGGTAATACAAAGGATAATAGAGAATAGTAGACGCTTGAGGCCAATATTTCGACACTATTCAGTTCCTGAATTATAGTTGCGTAAGTACTAGAAGATCCCGGAGGGTTTTTCTTTAGCAAATTTCAGATATTGCATCTCATTTCATATAAGTGACCATTACTTCTTACTCTTAAGCTTGTCTTGTCCGCATATCTCACACTCAGAGCTAACGTTAAAAATAATTTTAAAAAATAATTGCACATACCTGTTTGTAATCATTTCATGTCCAATGTAATGGCTTCTCCGTCCATGCTAAGTTTTGGATCCTCCATGAACCCCACCGATCAGCGAGATCCCCTCCTCAACCAACATGACAAAGCGATACCGTGACAAACTACTTACACATTCCAGTAATTAACACCGATAATTCCCGGGGCTATTATTCTCGTGAACGTTAAAAGAAATCTTTAGTTTCCTACTGAAATTTTCGACTATTTTGATAACTTTAATATAACCTGAACAGTTTTCCCATGTGTAGCTGTTTACTTCTGAAAAAGAAGCACATTTTTATAATACATTTTACATCAGATACGTTTCCATTTTTCAATAAAAATTTCTCCCGATTTTGTCAACCATTCACTTAATTCATGAAGTACTGAGCTAATATTAACGTCACACTGTTCAGCTACACGAAGACTTTTAGCGACGGACCACGTAATTTTGAACCATGGTCAAATGACGTGGACGACACCTGAGCTGGCACCCCTCCTCTCCTAACTACCACACCACATCAACGGGAGGACGTTTGAGCTCTCGACAGATTTAACATGCATCGCTCCCCAACACGGTAGGTCTTTAGTGGTACTGGGCTCGAACTCGTGACAAGGCCAGCCACGATCTGATACCTTGACCACTCGGCTACGGCGGCCCATGAGGTACTGAAAGAAACAATTTAGAGAACCAAATGTTGAAACATTTCTATCATTTTGACCGTTTTTCTTATATAGTAAATGTACACATATAATGAAGATTTGAAATCCATTTTATTATTTTAAATTTTAAGAGTATTTAGTGTTATGTATATGCAAAATAATGAATTTGAGCTTTAGCATATACAGGTGTGGTGATTCTAAACTACTCAAGAAACAATATCATGTACATCCACTCATACTTGAAGGTGATTTCAATATTGATTTCGATAAAGATGAAGGATTGAGATTAGTACAATTTTTTAAATCAGAACTTAACTTGTGTGGATTTTGTTTCTGGTAGAGCACTAGGGACGACTAAGTATGGTATAACCATTGATGTCATATTTTCTCTATTCACTCACGTATCTACCGACGTTCATGTGTCACCCTTTAGTTGCCACAAGCCTCTTGTCACAGTGACGAGAGTCTTAATGTAATTAATACTCAAAGTGATATTAATAGTGAAGTAAATCAACCTTCTGAATATACTATATTCTCATATACTATGTGTGTGTGAATACTTTAAGTACATAACACTACTTTCAAGCTGCATTTTTTTCATTTTGAATTATGTTTGCCGTATAATGCGAGCCTACTTTTTTACGAAGAAACCTGAAATGTACGTGTGCAATTCTCTTGCATTTTGTAGCAATTTATTCGAGGTATTATCCCAATATTTTTTTTAAAAATGCTATACTTCAAGAACTACAACCCTTCAAGTTCATAGAATATCACTTCTTTTAAATAAACAATACTTCGATACATTTAGAAGTCTAATTTTTTTCTGTAATCGTATCTTTTTTATTTTTAAAGCTCTCCTTTATATACCCAGAGTACAACGCGCACCCGTAAATTTCGATCTTATTTTTTGGGTTAAAAGTGCGAGTTATATGCCGAGTTTTACTGCAAAATAATACTTTTTAAAAAATTCTGCAACAAGCAAAAGTTGGCAACACCTAAGTGCATGAACTGATTGGCTGGGAAAATGTAATTGCATTTATCATGTTGTGACAATCAACTAGTGGTTGCCGGTGTTCGGGGGGTTGAGTAAAGATCAGCCATAACGAGTTTTAAACAAATTTATTATCCCTTTGACTTATAAACCACGCAACTAAAGGTAGGAAATGCACTAAGTAACTAATTAGAAAAGCAATCACATGGCTTAAGGCTACTTAACATATAAGTATAATTTGTTCCACTTACTCTTGAAGCACTCTGGACTTCTACGCTATAATTCACTGCAATTAGCTCTCTTAATTGTACGACCACCGGTCGTAAATCTTAAGCACAATTTTACCACTTATTCTCCAATTATCAATAATCAACCATTCAGCGAACAAAACCTAAATATCAACGCTTACATAGAACAACTTATTTGAATAATTCAAGTCTTCCTTTTCGGGAGAAAGTTTTCAACAGAATATACAACAGTTAAAAAAAAAAAAAAATTCCCCAAGAGGATTAGTAAAAGGTTCGCGGATAGACCCTTTACAATATGACTATGACGTCACTTAAATTTATGAAATGATTGGCTCCAAACACGTGATTCCAGTTATCGTGTGACATTGAATATGAATTTAGCCAATTACTCCCAATTACATGATCCATCCTCTGTAACAATTTTGCTGACATAACTAATCAATAATTCAACAAAAATTTGTCCATAGCCCTTTAAGCGAAGAGAATCTTTCTCACTTAAAATATAATTCGAAAACACTTCATTTTCGCTCCGAATGCCGATTGTAAACACGGTGAGAGTGATGATCCCTCTCACAAGGGAAAGTTGCAGCTGCTCTAAAAATAACTTCACACACGATATTCAGAAAGGGAGGCAGCTGGTTTGTGTCCCCACGGTTGCAGTGAACAGGTGGCCTGACACCACGTGACCGAGATCAGAATGGAGATGGAGAGACACGTGATCCTGAATGGAACACGCGGTTGCTCTCCCACGTCTTTTTTCTACGGCGGGAGACCGCCAGGAGGGAGTGTTTTATGTTTCAATTGAAACATAAAACACTCCACTGTTTTGGTTTTGCTCCTGCGTTTAAGTAAGTCTCCATGACCTGGAGTAGGAAAGGACTTTGTTGGGCTCTACGTATGTTTATATGTATATGGTGAAATACGTTAAATGCGAAAACGCTTAAGACGAAATATCGGTTAACGTGAAATAATACAATGGTTCCAACAAACTACTATGTATTTTAATGTATTTTACTTCTCTTAACACGAAACGAAAATCGCTTAAGGTGACTGCCTACCTTTGGACCCAATTTTTTTTTTATAAAAAAGAATATTTAAAACAAATTGAGTGTTTTAGGAAGAAAAATAAAAAAAAATTATGTAAATACATAAAATTTTTTAAATAAATATTGTACTTTTAGAAAAATTGGTTGTTTTCAAAGAAATTTTACCAAATTTTTACTAAAACGGGTAACACTGTATAAAAATTTCTTATACAATTATCATAATTTACTTTATTCACAACATACATATTACGGTGCTCTTCAAAGTGAACCAAAATCAAAGAGAAATATTAAAATACAAAAAAATTATGGACAATTATACATAATAATATGAAAATTTTGATATTTTTTGAGTTTTTTCTGTTGCTGTTGAATAAAAAGTGTGTAATTTCTAAATATGGACATGCTGTGTGTAATTGCTTATAGAATTTTCAAAAGATAAGTGTATAAAATTTGTATTTTGTTTGGACCCCGATACAACGAATAACCACGAATTAACGAACAAAACATTCGGGTCCGATGAATTCATTAAGTAGGGGTCCGACTGTATTTCAAAATGGTCTAAAATCCTATAAATGGATTGTTAAAATAGACCAAAAAGTATTTTCATAAATCAGAGTGAAAAGTAATTTTAAAAAAAACGTAATTATATTTATTTATTTTTATATGTATTTTATTAAATTCACAGATTGATTATTCTAGATTTGAAAGAGAGAATTTAATCAGCTAAGTGCAGAAAACAGCTAATTGCCATTTTTTCATATTCTCGTAACTTCCTTAGGGAATTAACGTGCAGTTGATGGAAGTAGAAAGTGAAAATAAAGTATTTTTGCTTAATTAGACAACTAAAAATTAGAACAAACTTTACACACATATATACTTACTAAATAAAAAAAATAACCTAAAAAATACACTTAAAGAAAAAGAATAAAATGTCAAAAGCATATGAATGGCGGAAAAAATTTAAAGAATACGGAAAAAGTGAGCTACGTAGAAAACTGTTTAATAAATTACAAGATGATTAAATAATAAGAGGGATAAAAAAACTGTAATAATATGAAGATAAAAAAATAGGAAAAGATTTTTAAAAACTGAATCACCTTAGGATAAAAACCTTGTGGCTAAAACAACGAAATTCAAGAACTGTAAGGGGAAAGATAAATAATGCATAATAAATATTTAGAAAAACAAAAATGATGTACTAATAAGTATATAACTTTTCAAGGCATATTTATAAAATTCAAACCGTCTATAGATTTATTGAGGTGTATAATCATTAAATAAAATCTATTAACGTTAATTTTTCTTAACTATTTTCAAGCCAAGTGAAAGTCAAATCATCAATTTCAATTAAGAAACAAATAAATTTCCACAGCTTTTTTTTTAGTTTTAAGATAATATTTCTGGTTCTAATGCAATTAAAATGACAAAGAAAGAAATTTTCTGTTCATCATTTTCTTAAAAAGAAAAATAACAAAATATTCACCTTTTATTTTTTTTAATAATAACACAAAGGGATCTGTTATTAGATCAAGAAAAGAAAATTCCTTTGATTGAAGCAAAAACAAACAAGAAAATTTTGAAAACTAACCAAATTAGATCATAAAACTTACATTCACTATACTTTTGAAAACTCCCTCATTATCTAATGCATTAAGAATAAAAGTAAAATTAATTTTATTTTCTTCTATTTGGAGATAAAATCCAGATAAATCATTTTGGCAGTTTTCCATACCAATCCCATTTGATTTGATAAAGCTACTTATGAAACTCAAGATGCAAACTGGTATATTCTGCTTTGTATTCGATAGTACAAAGAGTTGATCATTCTTCCCCCCCACACACACACATACACTACTGCTTCCTCCCTACACACACATACACAACTACCAAAAAAAATTTCTCCGGTGAAATATCCTAATACTTTTTGATGATATTTTTCCTTAAGTAAATAAATACTTTGTTTAAAACTGCGTATTTTTGGTAATTAAAAAAATCTTTCTTTCATTTCTGATTACATATTTTTCTAAGCTTTGGTTCGTCTTTGTCCTTTGAAACAGATACATCTCAGAATTTTACATGCAAATAGATTGATTAAATGTGTTTTCTCTCTTGTCATTTTTGATGAAATTTAATCTCCAGATTAAACAAGTTCTATTTCGGATGTTTTCACGGACTACAAAAAATGTAAATGTGAGAATAAAAATGTGTGAAGTTTTTTCGTTAATTTTTTAAATGTATGTGGGAGGGGGAGAATACAATGGAAATGAAAATTTTTTAAAAATCAGTGGATTCAGCGCACACACTTTATCTACATCAAACAGTTGTCTTAATTTAGTTAGTTTGAAACTAAAAAATAACATTAAAAGAACTGTTAAAAAACTAAAAAGAAAAAGAAAGAAACCGAAAAAGAAATAAGGATTTTTCCCAATTATTTTTTGTCTAAGAATTGTATTCAACCCTAACATATGTAATTATATAAATGTGATATAATTGTAGCGAATTCAAAAATATTTAATTAGCTAATTAATTAATGTTTTTTAGACAACACAGAAAAGTCCAAATGAATTCTGATACAACTACGCCAAAGTTATATTTGTTACTGTTATATAACAACAAAAATCTTATTATAGTTGTAAGTTTTCATACTTTAATTTTAGCTTTAGTTTCAGAAAATCATTCAGTTGTATCAAATTAAATATTAATAATTAATACTTATTAACGACATTTTTCTTTTCATATTTCTATGCAAAAAAATTAAATATGAAATTAAATGATTAAGGAAAACTTTTGTTTGTTATTAATGCACTGAAATACTTAGTTGTGCCCTAAATGTCATTCATTATTAATTTTAAATATGATTTTCAATTTTCTGTATAGTTTGCCTATGAATCTGAAACAAAGTATAAAAGGTGAAATATACGAAGTATTGATTCTGCACATTTATTTAGCTGTGGATAAATTAAAATTAAGTACCCTCTTTCGCACTATCGATTTCCTGACCAAAGTAGACTACTGGTCATGGTCACAAGTTGGCGACAAGCCCCTGGTCAAACCCTGGTGTCACTGACCACATACCACCGTGCAGAAGTGCTGTTCCACGATATATTTGTCGAACCTCAAACTCCTCACGAAGGCGTGATGTGGAAGTTTAGAGAGTGGAGTACTAGCTCACACAGGTGTCATCCTCGTCACTATTAACCTCGTGACGCACCTCTTTTAAATTGTGAGGTGCGTCACCAATAGCCCTAAGTACTGTTTTATAGTACAACGTTCCTAAACACTCACTTGCGCTATCGAATTAGTTTAGAAGCCTTCTTGTGCTTTAAAAATTATGTTTGTTTTTTTTAACATTTTTATAACAAAACAAGAATAGTTCTTTAAAACAAAAATATACATTTTAAAATCTTAATTAAGTATGATATAAATCAAAAGCAATAAATATTTCAGTGTAAATTACATTAACGTAAATTCAATTTCTCTAACCTCCTACACAACTTTTAATACTAGAACTAAAAAAAATCACTACAGTATTGTTTTTTAAAAACGCTTTTAAAAAGAGATAATATTTTCTTTTTGAGAAAAAAATGAAATCATCAAAACGTCATGGAGTCATTCACTTAAGTCTCTAGTATCCAATTTTTAAAAATAACTATACCATTTTCAGCTCCTCATATAACACACACTTAAAAAAAATGTACATTTCACGTTAATAATAAATTTAAACTGTCTCACCGACATTAAACTCTTCGTGTCCCTTTTTAGAATCACTAAATTATTTTAGGAGAAAACTTTCTCTTATTCTGCTAACACTTTCCTTCTCATAACGTATTCACTCAAACTGCTGCAGTATCATTTACATTTAATGCCCATATAATCAGGTCCACGGTCTTACTGACATAAATTCCTCTTTCATCAAATATTCACGAATTTCCAGGATTCTCTGGAGTGGGAAATCATTTCCTGCAACAACGTCTGACGTGAAATGAAGCCAGAATTTGAGAGGAATTAAGTTTTGAATGTGTTTGAGAGCAATGTCTGTGAGGAGTAACGTTTTGATGCTCGTCCGGGAGTTGTATAAGATTATGGCGTTGTTTAAAGGGCACGTAAGGTTTCCCTTTTAATTTCATCACAGGTCAAAAAGTGTATGACGAGGCTGTAAAATATTAATTTTCTATACAGATGGTTAAGGTATCCGACTACGTTCGTAATCATGATTTTGCAAAGATTAGAATACACGTATAAAATTGTTTTAAGGTATCCGACTACGTTTGGAACCGTGATTTTGCAAAAAAGGTATAAATAGATAATATTTATGATATTTAGTGTCCCTTAGATTAGAAAATGTATATAAAATTGTTTTAAGAATAGTATTACAATAAAAAATTATTTAAGTGCAATATTTTGACAAAAAATGAACATAGAATGACCCATTTTCAAAATATTCTCCTTTTGTGAAAAATGCTTCTATTATAATAATATTTTGCCTGTATATAGCTCAGACCTCTGTACAAAGGCTCAACTAGAATTTTTGAAATATATTACCTAGAAGTGGGTTTATCCATGTTTTACGACAACAGAATGGAGAAATTTTAAGAAAAAAGAGCCGATAATTATATATTTCAATAGGTTATAACTCTGAAAGTAATATGAATTTTTCAAAAATCATAGTTGAGCATCTGTAAAGAGGTCAGAGCTATATACAGGTAAAATATTATTATAATAGAAGCCTTTTTCACAAAAAAAGAACATTTTGAAAAAAGGTTATTCTAAGTTAATTTTTTGCCGAAATATTGTATTTAAATAAATTTTTTTTTTATCAAAATGTCCTTAAAACAATTTTATACATGTATTCTAATCTAAGTGACACTAAATATCATGAAAATTATCCATTTATGCCCTTTTTTAAAATCGTGGTTCCGAACGTAGTCGGATTCCTTAAGAATATTATTACAATAAAAAATATTTAAATGCAATATTTTGGCAAAAAATCAACATAGAATAACCTATTTTAAAACCGTTCTCCTTTTATGGAAAATGCTTCCATCATCATAATATTTCGCCTATATATAGCTCAAACCTTTGTACAGAGCGTGAACAAGGATTTTTGAAATATGTAACTTTGAAATGGAGATTTATACATATTTTAATACATCAAAGTGGAGAAATTTTTACAAAAAAAAAACAAAAAAAACAACAACAAGATAGTTATTTTAATTGATTTTAACTCTGAAAGTAATGTGAATTATTCAGAAATCCTAGTTCAGGCTCTCTGAAAAAGTCTTAGCTATATATAACCAAAATGTTATTGTTATTATAGAAGTATTTTTCGTAGAAAAAGAATGTTTTGAAAATAAAATTCTAAATTCATTTTTTACCAAAATATCCCATTTAAATAATTTTATATTGTAATAATACTCATAAAAATATTTTATATGTGTATTCTAATCGAAAACGTAAAATTTTAACAATTCAGTATCTATTAAATTTTAAGCAAATGATAGGTAGCAACAGATTGAATTTTAAATGCAATATAAATATTGGCTATATACAGCAGAATCTAAATCAAAGAATTATATATCATATCACTTTTTTCAATAAATAAAATCTTTAGGAATTGATAAATAATACCAAACCGTATTGCAAAATAAAGATATAGCATGCTATATTATTTAATTATTCTAACAAAAATGTATTATACATAATTCTACCAAACAAATCTATAGGGGATCTATATAACACAATTGTGCCAAACAATACTAAGATGTACAATAAATTATTTAAAAAGATACAATAAAAATACATATAGTATATATTGGGATATAGTAAAAAAGTAACATTACATTAAACATTATTCTTAATAGAACATAAAGTTATTAATATAAAATAAAGCTAAAATAAACATAATTTTTTAAATTTATACAGCGAGAAAATTTTGAGCCCACTAAAAAATTGAAAAAATTATTAAAATTAAATCCATTAAAACTAAGGATGGTATCCCCTGTCCGCCTAACGGGAGACCAACTCTCATTATTCAAATTATGCAACTGTTCATATCCATTGCTCAAATTGAAAACTGTAGTTTACATGTAGTTCTATTATTTCATGTACTATAATTACATGTAGTTCTATTATTACATGTTCTATAATTACATGTAGTTCTCTTTATTTGTTCTTTTTGCAAAATTCGTTCTTGGCGCTCCTCTTCAGTTAAATTCTTCTCTGAAACAACATCGTCCAACACTTCATTGATAAAGTTCTCAGATTCTGACAAACCTGTAGCTTCCTGGAAAGTTGAGTAATTAGCTACGTTGATTGTTAAAAAATCTTCGTACAAGACAACGCTTTTCTTATCACGCAACGATTCCAATCTAGACAGTCGTTGCGATATTTTTCTGCGAGAGCTTGCAATAATGTACCACTGCAACCATATTGGCTTTGTTATATGAAACGAAGAGCATAATTGCCAATTCAGCGAGTACGACACATGCGAAATCGGGTTTGCCAACTTGGCTAGTTATCTAAAACATCGGCATTGTTGCGATAGTATTTAATAAATTTATTACAGCATCACGAAAAACTTTTTATGTAGTAGAGATTGAAAACAATAGAAAATCTATTTCTACAGCGCTTAGCTTTTATTAAAATATTCTAGAATCTTTTAACATTTTAAAAGTTTTTATTCGTTTTTAGAAATAATTACATATGTTTCGGCTTACAATATGCATAATAAAAACAAAGGTTAGTTATATTAAACTAGCACACAAACATAAATTTATTTTAACCGAATAGTATTGTAACTACTTTTAAACTTATAAGAAACTGTACTTATATATATATTTCATTTTAGAAACAATGTAATAACCCAAAATGCTTAGAAACTTTTTAAAAAATTTTAATTTTTTAAGTAAATGAGGTGTATTTTTGAGTTAATAATACAAATATTTTCCTGAAATATATTATAATTAGAATCTTTATTATAAATATATATAGTGATATTCCTGTTACTTTTTATTTTTTTGAGCATTAACATATTTATTTTACAAAAACTAGATTTCAAAAGCCGATTAAAAGCTTTTAAGTGTTTGACGTTATAAAAAATCTTTAACTTTCTACCATGATTATTATTCATGAATAAAACATTAGCATTTGAAAGAGGATTTTACCACATATTTACATACGGTTAAAAGATATCTACAATGCCACTGTAATATTTGTTGATTCATTAGTAATTCAATCCAGCGACGATATTATTTCTATGTTCTAATATATGTATTTATTAAAGTATCGAAGTTTCCTCACAGCTTTTTTGTTCTTTTTGAATTATCTCTATTTTGAATTCATTTCCATTAGGGTTGTGATGAGTTAGTTATATTTTGAAATGTTTGAGAATAGTTCAGTATAATGCTATTTTGTATCTAAAGATTTGAATTGAAAGAATGTATAGAATTGTTTATACTGATCTAGATACGTCATGATCGCCTTTCTTTTCTCATTTTTTGTTTCTCTTTCTCTCTCTCTCTCTAAAATAGTTATCATCTAATAAATACAAAAGTAAAATTCAGTGAAGATATTCACGAACCAAAACCATATCTTTGAATATCTTCGATTGCAATAAAAATAATATAGTCCAGGTATTTTTGTAACGGGTTCTATTCGAGCTTCCAATAATCCTCTTGTGTAAAAAAACTTTTTTTAACTGTGATTTTAGTTGAAAGCTGCTTTCCGTAGAGATGACTTGATTTTATAAAAATGTAAACTTCTATTTAAGTGCTAGTCGGGGAGTAGGCGAGAGGATAGTTGAAAATTGAGTCGAAGAAGAAAGCATAGTGTGAGCGATCGGTGGCTGCACTTAGTATTATTAATTACAGAAAGAAAGATTAAGCAAGTGTTGAAGCAAGAGAGCTCAGGGGAATAGATAAATGCTCGAATTTATATTATAGTTAGATTAATAAGTTTGATGGCTTCTCGGGTTTAGTTATTAGAGAGCATTCTCAGTAGTCTTATAAAGTCTAATAAGTGAAAAGGGAAATAAAATTGTTTAATTTGAGAAATATCTGATTCTCTTACTCGAACTCTCTAAGATCCACGAACGAAGGATCACGACACGTTCATTAAATTTATTTTCAATGACACTGTAAGTTTATATTTTTATTCGTACCAGAAAAAAGAAAATTTTGAAACAGGGAAACAAAAAAAAATGAAAAGTCTAGTTAAAAATCCTTATATCAAAAAACTGAAATCAAATGTACCAGTATCAATATAGTTTTATCGTTGACAGTAAATCGAAAATTATTGATATGCTTTTAATGTTCGATACATTAAAAATGCTTCATTTTCTTTCACTTTTTAATATATACAGAGATACAGATTTTTTTATTATTATTATTAACAGATAAATGTTTCCTATTTTTTATTCCAATATGGAATTTCTTTGTTTATAAAGCAAATAAAAATTCTCAACCCTATTATCACTGATATCTTACGCCTTATCATAAGAAAATTGATATGATATTCAATATCATATGCAAAAATATTATTCAAACTGAATATTTTATATTATATTTAAGATACTAAAAAAAAGAGGACAGATAAATGCTCCACAGAGAATTTTTGCTCCCCGCCAAGACATACAGAAAACCAAATAAGCAGAAAATTTTCCTCGTAATTTGTTCAACATATATTTGTTTGCAAAGTTTTTCTTGCAAGGTGATCAACCAGATTAAATATAGAAAAAAATTACCTGACATTTACCTGCAGGCTTAGATGAGAACTTCAACACGCAATCTAACTCAAGATTTTAAAAAAAAAAGTTGTAGCAAAGTATAATATTAGCCTCATTATAAAGTGATTCTAAAATTAAATGTGATTGCAGCTATATATAAAAAATCAGCACAGTAAATAAATTTTGAATCAAACTACCACTATTTTATTTAACGTATATTTTTCAATTCCTATTATTAGCTCACTCTCTCCCTATATACTTATTTATTTATACATATATATCTTGTCCAAATTTTCAATCGTTAATAAAATACTTTTTATTATTCTACTGAAGTTCAAATACATTTTTTAAACTTGTAGTGGATGATACTTGATGTTCATACAGTTTTTTCAAATATTAATTCATTAATTAAATTTTATTTTTTAATTTTAAATTTATTTTGCGTTACTTCTGACGAAGTTAAATTTATCTGCAACAGTTGCGCCAGTTTGTTTTTCTAACAAAGTAGGAATTGATTTTTTCGGTACAGTTTATACCTTTTCTGAGATGCAAAGTCATTTGCATCTCAGAATCATCATCATTGAATGGCATCATCATTGAATGCCATCATTTTAAAAAGATACGACATTCTAGCATCCTACACTTCCACAAAGTGGCCCCCTCGAGCCTAAACAATAGGCTCAATTCATGTGACGTCATAGTCACATGATAGTGAAAGCCACGTGATTCTAGGCAATCAATTCAAAAACTCATGTGACGTTATAGTCATACGATAAAAACTATCTTGTGTTTCCAGCTAATCAGTTTCCGCTCTCCGGTGTTGCCAAGTTTTGCTCTTTGCAGAAACTTTCTCTTAAACAGTACATATGTATACAAAGCGCATTTTATTTAAAAGTATAAACATAAAAATTATTATTATTTTTTTTAATTAAAAAAAAATCTTTTTGAAGAAATTTTTTTTCCTAACATTTAAACATCTTTACCCAAATATAAAATTTGAAATTTTATCTCAGTTTTACAAATAGAACAACAAGTACAATTAGTTTAATGTTTGTCCTGAATTCAATGGAAAACCCGTGTTTGTTTTTATCATGTGACTTCATGAATTGAGCCCATTGCTCACGTATGTACTATTACGTCAATATCTATTTTGAGTGAAGTCACAGCAAATATGATCCCTTCTCGAAATATTTTTCGAAAATATTTCATCAGATCTTATTTTTAGAAGAGTTCTTATTTTTATTTACCTTATTTTGTTAACATGTTTATGATCTGTTCTTTTGATCTGTTTCATCCAGCTATTTCATATTTGTTTCCCGAAGTTTTGAAGCAAATATAAAAAGAACTGAAGTAAACTGCTATTTTTAATTTAGTTAAAGAGTTTAGATCTCTATATTTTGTAGTTGAGAAAAGAAACTAATGGTGAGAATTCTACGACTAACTAAAGCGTCATAGCCATCAAACGCCATTGTAGCTGAAAGGGAATTCAAGTTGGGGTAAAACAATTACAATAAATTCTAGCTTTGTAAAGGATTAAGTTACAACTAATATACATCTTACCCTTTCTTGTTAATTTGTTCTGTTTACGTTTTGTCGAATTTGATAAATTGTTTAGTTGTTCTGTATCTCTAACTGAGATACAATAGTTTTACTTCTTACACCGAGATTTATGAAATATTTAACAAAATTTTAAAGGTACCTCACTTTTGCTTGCATGGGTCTGAGTTTCCCTGCAACTGCTGGAACTATACAATTTAGGTTAACTTAAGATAGACCTCATAACATTTGGAATTCAAAAACAACTAAAATTAATAAATTGATAACGTGGTTTTTGTTGCTAATTTCTCTGATAACGATGTTTAAGGTATCCGACTACGTTCGGAACCGTGATTTTAAAAAAGCTCATAAATGAATAATTTTCATGATATTTAATGTCATGTATAAAATTGTATTATGGACATTATGACAAAAAAAATTATTTAAATACAATATTCTAGCAAAAAATAAACTTAGAATAACCTTTTTCATAACGTTTTCCTTTCATAAAAAATGCTTCTATAATAATAATAATATTTTGCTTATATAAAGTAAAGACTTCTCCAGAATGTATGATCTAGGATTTTTAAAAAATTCACATTATTTTCAGAGTTACCACCAACTGAAATAATTATTGGCGTTTTTTTCTTAAAATTTCTCCCCTCTGTTGTAGTAAAATATGGATAAATCCACTTCTAAGTTATATATTTCAAAAATTCTAGTTCAGTCTCTGTACAGAGGTTTGAGATATATATACAGGTAAAATACTATTATAATAGAAACATTTTTCATAAAAGGAGAATATATTGAAAATGAGTCATTCTATGTTCATTTTTGTCAAAATATTGTACTTAAATAATTTTTTATTGTAATAATATTCTTAAAACAATTTTATATATGTTTTCTAATTTAAGTGACACTAAATATCATAAATATTATCCATTTATACGCTTTTGCAAAACCACGGTTCCGAACGTAGTCGGATACCTTAAGGTATCGCTGTTTTTTCCCTGTTGTCATTGTATGAAATTTTACTCATCTCTTCAGAATATCGTCTACTGGTTACCTAATTTTTTTAATTCACCCAGCTGACTGGAAAGTAACTTATTTTAAAAAAATTATTCTATATCAAAATGTCCAGATTTAAACACCATTTTGAGAAAAAAAAATGTTACAAAATACTACCTAGCGATAATCAGAGTTTGAGGATTTATGAAATATCATTTATAAAAACATTATTTAATTCACGTGATCTGATGCCCGGATCTTCAATTTTTTTTAATAGGCTCAATTCATGACAGTCACGTGATAAATATAAAGATGTTTAATCCATTGAATTCATAACAGGCATTAAACTAATTGTACTTGTTCTAATTGTAAAACTTAAATAAACTTTCAAATTTTATAATTGTACAAAGATATTTAAATGTTATGAAAAATAAATTTCTTCAAAAAGATTTTAAAATTAAAAAAAAAAAGAATCTTATCTTATGCACGTACATTTAAATATAATAAAATACATCTTGTATGCATGTTTACTTTTTAAGAGAAAGTTTCTGCAAAGAGCAAAATTTGGCAACAACGAAGTGCATGAACTGATTATCTGGAAACAAATGATTGCTTTGAAATTCTGACTATGATGCCACATAATTTTTTTAACTGATTGGTTAGAAACACGTGGTTATCATTATCATGTGACTATAACGTCACTTCAATTGAGCCCATTGCGTACCCAAAAAACGAAAATAATCATAAGTTTTACCTCCAAATAATTTTGTAAGCGTGTATGTGTGCGGGCGTAATGTGATTCTTGTCCATTCACTCACTTTTTTGCATCTTACTTTTAAAGGTTTAACTGACGATGTGTTTGTGCACATGAGCTTTAAACTGTGCAGTTATGATGCTGAGCTCTTTAAATACTATCGAAACCAGACAAGGAGGTCAGTGAGATATTGCGACATGGTTGACCTTCGATGACCATATCGTGGGGTTTCAGCGTAAGTTAGAGGTGTGGGATTCTTGAAATGATGAGACATTTTAGAATTCTTAATATGACTTTTATTAAGAATTTAACTTAGATTACTTAGATATCGAACAAACTTATATTAAGTGAGAATAAACCAAAACACGTAGTCTTAATTAACACAGATCGCGCAATTAGATCACTTATCAATATAATTATATTATATCCGCCTAATCTCAATAATATATTCGCGTTCAGAATATAATCTTCCTACATTGGTTGAATACTCAACGTCCAATCTACTTCAAATATTTCTCCAAATGGTCGTACAATGGTATGTACCTTGGTTAAAATGGCGAGCTTTACGGGATTCTAGATAAGCCGTCAATCAACACTTCTATCTTTTCTACACTGAACTTTCTCTAAATTGCCATCTCGCTCACTAAAACTTCTATTCTTTTAAAGGTTATCTTATTTGCATCTATGCTTCGTTTCACTTCTTGGATTTGGGTTGGAAAAGATTTGCCATTAATCGTGGCCGTCAAAGAACACAGAGGTTATGTTAGAGGAAGGACGCGTGAGATGTCACAATATGTTTGATCGTGATATACGATCAAACACTTTCAAAGTATCGTAAACCTACTTCTTTGCATACCGTCTCACCCCTTCGGAGACCACTGATCTAAGGGAACTTTAATGTAACGATAACTATTGCAGTTTACTCCGCGTAATAATATAATCCGCTTATTATAAATATATATAATCCAGATATCTTAAAAGTAATAATCATGCAACATAGCAATTGATTCGCTTGCTCAGTATTACTAAATCGGTTATGTATTAAGCAAAAAAGATGACTTGTGTTCGATTGAGTTATTCTTCTTGCGTGTGAGCATTCCTGAGTTTAAAAAGATAAATAATTAAAAGCCATAAAAAATATAATTAATAATAATATAATAATATAATAATAATATAATTAACCTTTTAACTGTCATTACCGAGATAATCTCGGGCACAGCACTGATGTTCGAAAATTTTACGCCCGAGTATTACTCGGGGTAATTTTTTTGTTGAGTGCATTGTATTGTTTTACCCGAATACATATCGGGAGACGTTTATTTCGGCTTCATCTCTTTGTCAAACCCGACTGATTCTCGGGAAAAGTTAATGTGCGCTCAATTCAATAGATGGCAGCACTTTACTGAAGACTTCAAAGGTTAGAGGTTAGAAGATCTTTGGTTCAAAAAAATTTGACAATTTGTGTACCCAAATCATCAAAATAACTTGACAGTTAAAGGGTTAAGAGATCTCGGGGTGTTAACTTTGTCTCGAGAGCTGAAAATATAAGCAATTTTCGATTAGATGCAATTCTTTGAGGTTAAAATGAAATAATTCGATTCTTTTACGCATTCTTTATACAGAAATATGTATAAAATATTTAAAATATATAATCATAATTTTAAAAATTATAAGCATATGAAAATAAAAAATATTTCTGTAAGAAATTTTGTTTTACGTTGCACATGATGTTTTCTAAAATAGCAGCTCTAATTACAAGCAATAAGTTGATTTATAAAGTTAAATATATCCTTATTACACTGCAGCTATTTCATATAAATAGAAAAATAAATCATATATTTTTTTAAAAAATAAAAATATTACATTTTTAATTTTTTTTTTAAATTTCAATATTTTTTAAATATTTTGAAATGTAAAAGATATATAATGCTAAAAGTAGGTAAGGTTCAAAGAGCATGATACATTTTATAATTTCATAAAGTTTTATAGATCAAAGGCTGGTAATTTAGAAAATATCAGCAACGCAAAATTTACTTAATATTTATTTCAGAAATATTTCTTATTTTCATATGCTTTCAATTTTTTATATATATATATAAATTATGATTATATTTTAAACATTTTTGCACTTTTTAAAGATCCTATTCCTTGATAAATAATATGTAAAAGAATCGAACTATTTAATGTTAATTTCAAAGAATTATATCTATTTGAAAATTGTTTATATTTTCAGCTCTTCAGACAAAATTAACACAAGCATTACAAGTCCAGGGAAACAGATCTTTCATTCAGAGTCTTCACTGCGTTTGATGTAGTCGAAAGGAAAAGTTTGTTTTACAGAAAACTTCTGTCTTCAGGATGTGAAACAAAATGGAGAATTTTAAAAACTAGCTAATTGAGAGAAAAAGAATAGAATTATTTACTGATTGTATATATATATACATGAAGAATTTATCTCATTTTGCTCATTTTTTTTTTCCACACTTGAAATCTTCGAGCGGAAAAGTCTGTTTTGCAGACAAGTTCAAAACAAGTAAAAATGAAAGAAAAATTAACACTGACATTGAAAAATAAAAGAATTAAATTAATTTAAGAAAGAATTAAAAGAATTTAAAAATAACAGAATTAAATCATAAATATTTACTCACGAAATAAATTTAAAATATTATTTTGCCATGGGGGTTACACATACAAAAAAAATCATAATGTCCTTTTCCTACACTTAGTAATTTCATGACAAAAAAGTGGGGGGGGGGGTTTCCCTCTCAGAAAACATAAGTTATTTCCTTGAAATTACTAATGAAGTAAAAGAAAAAAAAACAATCGCACACATGCGAAAGAATCTTACAAAATAATGAAAACAATAGAAATCATTATGAAAAATAAATAAAACTATTTATTACTTCACCGATCTCGAGAAAAGAGACAACCAATTTCTTATTTTCCCTACTTTTGCTATTTTAAAAGGGAAAAAAAGGGGGAAATTTTCCATTTAAGGGAAAACTGCTAATTCATTGAGAACATAAGGATTCTTCCTTCCAGATAACTAATCCATATGAACAAAATAATCCCTTAAGGAGTTTTATGCAATAATTCATGATAAAAGTGTTTTGTACATAATTATTTTTAAAATCTAACTTGATATTAGTCGTGATTTATTCCACTTGATATAAACTTATGTCAAGGATTTATTCAGAAATTGTAATCGGACAGTTTCCATGGCATATTTCGGTCCTGAATTGCTCTAAATATTCCAGACGTGCATGAAGAAAACAAAAATACGAAATTTCTGCTATTTTGCTCTATGCGACAAACAAACCCTTTTTAAAAGGAGGATTTCACAATATTAAAAACTGCCCCAAAATGGATAATTCGATACAATACTGCAACATGACATACTTTAATATGTATGGAATCGTTTTTAAGTCCGAAATTGGGAATTGTGCAAGCGGAAAAATCAAAACCACTAAAATAATACTCAGTTACTTTAACAATAACTCGTTAAAGATAGGAACTGGTTTTCCTTTTATGTTCCTGGACGTCCCACTAACAATTCCCAATCTTTCTCATATTATTTAAGGCGCTATACCCACATTTTATCGCATTAGAAGTCATGTCACCGACCTCTAAATACCCATCTAGAGCACAAGGACTGCATCCTGAGCAGAGGAGACATATCCTGATAATTTACTAGGCTGTCTCTTTCTCTCTCTTTCACTGCTGCGGTGAAGAATGATGGGGGGGGGGGGTGGAGGACCGAAAAGAAGCAGGAGGAAAAAAAAGAACTTCGTCGAAGTGGAACAGAGGAGGGTTGGCCCATCCTTTTACCCATGATTCCAAGATATAGGTGGGGACGCAATGCATTCTTTCCGTCGATTTATTCTGTCGCCATGGAAACTAACGTTCCCAAAATTTCGAACCACCCCCTTCTGCCACCCCCGATACACTCCAGATCTTTCGGCCCGGGGCCTTCCCATTGGCCAAGCTCGAACTCGATCTATACGGGGCCCGACGAATCAAATGTGACTTTGCGACTTTGGATGCATCGGAAAAGGTCACCTTGGTTCGAAATAAAAGTATGCTCCTTTACGATGGGGGGTAGAGGTGAGGAGTCTTCACCTTTACCCGGTTCTAAGACAAAGGACCCTGATGCTGTCACGTACAGAGCTTTTAATGATTCACGAATCCATTCTGTTCGGTTCCTTCGCAAGGAGAGTCAAGGTCGCGAAGTAATTGGAAAGTAAACACTATTTTGGAGTAAGTGTTAAGTTGAGGGAAAGTTAGGATGTCTGAAGGGATTATTCAATGAAAATTTTGCGCGATTCATTCATCTAATCGTTGACTTCCTGCTCTCCATTGTTAAAATTCGTCCGCTAAGATGTTCTTTAGAAGAATGAATCCTTGCTTTTGATTGAGAAAACTTTGGGAGGATTTGTCCTTGTCTTGTGATGAAACGTTTAGTGTAGAAAAGAGTTAAAGAAGAATTCCGCATTACAGAGTGGCTAGCTTAACCAGGAACTAAAATGATATACTAACCACAATTTTTTCATAGTTTAACCTCAGAAGCGGTCAATTTTTCTCAAAAAAATGTTCCCAAAAAAGGCACATTTTTTATTACGTATAACTAAGCATAACAACATAATGTGAAAAATGAAAGAATTTTATTTTAATTTTTAATTTTAAAGTTTTCAGACTATTTTTTTATTTTATAATTCTGGAGCGCAAAAATCCCCCTAAACGTTTGCTTTTCATAAGTACACTCTGTATGCCAGGAAGAATGTTTCATGTATTTTAAAAAAATTTCTCTCGTATTTACAAAAAAAAAAAAAAAAAAAAAAAAAAAAAAAAAAAAA
>BMAV01008300.1:177871-199336 GCA_019973955.1 Trichonephila inaurata madagascariensis
TATTTCCCAATCAATAAGAGTATTCATTTTAGCTTTTTGTTGCTGTTATTTTTTTTTTTCTTTTCATGCATTTCTTATTTAATTTCACTAATGTAGTATTTGTTTTATTTCAAATCAAAAGCTATTACAGAATCTTTACTCCTTCAGCAAATTTATTTCTTAGGACAGAAATAAAGAGATGAAGATGGAAAATTCTGCTCTATGTTTTATAATTTGGGTCCTCTTTCAATAAGCTTCTTGCAAAAGCTGTCATTTAGCCACAATTTAACTAGCTTTTTTTTAATAATTGATGGGTTGAAGGACTTCAAAAATCTTTTGTTACATCCTCAATAAGTCCCTAAATGAAAACTTTTACTAATTTCTGTACTCCTTAAGTAGTAGGATCTTCAAATGTACATTTTATTTGATATCTCGTAAATAAATCAGAAAATTGGGAGTTATTCTCTTAGTCTCTGTCAGATAAAATCCCATGTCTTAAAAAAAGAAAAACGTTTTTAAAACTTTCCTAGTACATTAAACAAAATAACTTTTTAATACACAATTTCTTACTGCTAGAAACCTCTTGATTTTATGCCACGGTCATTTGAACTTATGCTAATATCTCATTCGCCTACAAAACTTAAGTCCCAGTTCAAATTCACATTCAATTAGAAACTTATTATTCACACGGTGATTCTTGAAGAACTAAAATTTGAATCCACGGTTTAGCTAGAATGTACTCAGCGTTGAAAATAACAACCTAATATATAGAGAAGACGAACATTTTTCTGATTTGAATTTGTACGCCTTGATGGCATTTACTTACGCTCATCACAACTATTAAATTTAAAATTTGCGTAAATCTATTTAAGGTATCCGACTACGTTCGGAACCATGATTATAAAAAAGCGCATAAATGGATAATTTTCATGATATTTAGTGTCAC
The DNA here is from genome assembly GCA_019973955.1 of Trichonephila inaurata madagascariensis. Classification (NCBI taxonomy): domain Eukaryota; kingdom Metazoa; phylum Arthropoda; class Arachnida; order Araneae; family Nephilidae; genus Trichonephila; species Trichonephila inaurata. Next base: position 178,797 of record BMAV01008300.1, read on the forward strand.
TTAGATTAGAAAAAATGTATAAAATTGTTTTAAGGACATTTCAACAAAAAAAATTATTTAAATACAATATTTTGGCAAAAAATTAACTTAGAATAACCTTTTTTCAAAATGTTCTCCTTTGATAAAAAATGCTTCTAAAATAATAATATTTTGTGTGTGTCTGACTGTGCATGCACACATAAAATTAAAATAAATACTAAGTGTCAGAACTATACATTTTTTTTTTTGAAAAATTAACATTATTTTCAGAGTTACAACCCATTGAAATAATTATCGGCGTTTTATTCTTAAAATTTATCCCCTCTGTTGTCGTAAAACATGGATAAACCCATTTCTAAGTTATATTTTTCAAAAATTCTAGTTGAGCCTCTGTACAGAGGTCTGAGCTATATACAGGCAAAGAATATAATAGAAGCATTTTTCACAAAAGGAGAATATTTTGAAAATGGGTCATTCTATGTTCATTTTTTGTCAAAATATTGTACTTCAATAATTTTTTATTGTAATACTATTCTTAAAACAATTTTATATACATTTTCTAATCTAAGTGACACTAAATATCATAAATAGTATCCATTTATACGCTTTTGCAAAATCATGGTTCCGAACATAGTCGGATACCTTAAGTTCGGTAAAATAAGATTATATTTAACAAAGTTATAAGATAAAAATAAAAATTAGGAGCGACAGCTTCATGGTTTGTCCTATGAAATTAGAGAATGAGTTACTTCCTAGGCAGAAAAAGCTAAGAGATAGTATTATGGTTGAGCAGCTAAAAATTTTCTAAGCCGTACAACTGAATATAAGATGATAAATTACGTGGAATTTACGAAGTTCCAGTCCCAAATAGGGACTTACCTCGTCATCAAAATTAATAGTTTAGTTACAGAAGATCAGATTTTTTTAAGTAATTATATACGAGAAAAAAATAAAGTAAAAGGATCAAATAATGAGCTGGTTGCATAATAAATCTGTACATCTTAAATGGCCAACACACACTTTCGGACATCGAGATGGAATTAACAACCGCAATAAAAACTTTAGCTTTGCTGCTCATGTCGTGTGGCATCAAACTTTTTTATTCCTTCGTTTTCAGCAAGCTTAAAATGACCTCGGTAGCCTATGATCACGGGGTCGTGGCAGGAATGTCATGAGTTCCAGCCTTAGTAACTCTGAAGAGGGACTGATGAAAGTTAAATCTGTAGAGTCACAAAGTCCTACCGTTGGCGTGGCAGGGAAATTAAGAGAATGGGTTCCAGCTCAGGTGTCGTTCATGTCGCTAGAACATGGTTCAGGATGGTCTCAATTCATGACGGTCACATGATAAAGACCAACACGTGTTCTCCATTGAATTCAAAACAGACATCAAACGAATTGTATTTGTTGTTTTATTTATAAAATTTAAAAATTTCACATGAAATAATTGAGTAAAGATGTTTAAATGTTATTTTAAAAAATTAATCAAAAAGATTTTTTAAAATTAAGAAAAATTCTTATTTTATGCGTATACTTTTAAGTACAATGCATTTTGATTACACATGTACTTTTTGACAGAAAGTTTCTGCAAGGAGAAAAAGTTGGCAACACCGAAGAGCATGAACTGATTAGCTGGGAACACAAGATAGCTTTTATCGTCTGTCTATGGCGTCCCATGAGTTTTTGAACTGATTGGATAGAATCTCTCACGTGATTAACATTATCATGTGACTATGACGTTGCATGAATTCAACCCATTAATAGGTTTGTCGCCAATAGTCCATGTGTTGCTTTATAATATGATGTTAATCAAAACTCAGCAAGCGTGGAATGAAGAAAAGGCTTTATAAATTGATATAATACATTGCACTGTTAAGAGCAATTTTTCTCTTATTAATGTCATAAAAAAAAAGAATGAACATTAATTTGTCTATTTGTGAGAGGCTCGCACCTCTCTCTCGGACACCTAGATGTGTGAGAGATACGGAAGAAACACTCGACATAATCCGACTAATTTATTTATTTTTCACACAACGAAAAGACACCATTTCAGGTAATAATAGTAAGAGAATGTCTCAATGCTAACCCCGAAAGAGGAACAACGACGGTAAAACGTGAACGATTAGGAGACTATCAAGCTTGATCCTTACCTTAATAAAGGATCTGGCCCATCATCCGATTTAATCTAATCTCAATTCAATCTTAGTGAACAATCGTCACTTTAAGGTTTCCTCCTAATAAGTCTCAAATCACAATAATCCTAATATTATACCTTCAGTAGCAATTTCACCTGACTCGAGTATATCTCCTCACCTACTCTCTCTCCAAGCTAGAAAACCTCGACTTTTTATAGTAAGTTAATTTAAATATCACGACTCTCTTCTTCCGAAGGGTTGGTTGTGAATAATGCGAATTGATAGCCCAAAGATTTCCCAAGAGAATTAGTTGAAGGAACGTGTATAGATCCTTCACATATTCACTTTAAATTTAAAATTGTTCATTATGATTTAACTAGTTTTTCTTCCTTTCCTCCCTGTAATGAATTGAACTAATTCAATCGAGAAGGTTGATCCAGAGTTTCTTTGATTTATACCAGGAGTGTGCAGATTTTTCCTGGGTACGAGCTACTCCTAACTTTTTCAAAGTGTTGCGGTCTGCTCAGTGTCAGCTGCGAACACAAGGGGGGGGGAAACCGGTCCACACCCTCCCCTACAGCCCTTGGTTTTTTTTTCCGGATTGATTATAATCCCATGTATATACTACGTAATTTTTTTAAGTATTTGTTATTAATCATTTTTTATTAATTAATGGTAATTATTTATTCAGTAGTTCATTTTTTACTGTTTTTTGTTCCCGATTATCTGCAAAATAAAAATATATATATATGTTTGGCTGCTTATTGGTGTAAGATACGAGAAGGCTAGACTTTCGGCCCTCGCCCTCCCCTCCTTGAAAAATTCTTGAATGCGCCACTGCCCAGGGTCATAGGTGTAGTGAGGTAAGGAAAATGTCTACAATATTTATTTTACTAAATAATAAATACAAAATATGTACATACCTACAGAACTAAAATAAAAAAACACACACATTTGAATCCACGTTTTAAATAAAACGCAAGATACAAGCATAATAATAATAGCCACAAAAATAATAATACTGGATGATACATTTATCATCAAACAATTCAAAATACATTTAAAAAAATTCTATTTAAAATTAGTTTTCTTTATCATAGTCAGTAGAAGACTTATTCTGCATACAGTCAGCCAATCTTGAATATTTCCGTACATAATTACTAACTGCTAAAATCTTCAGGTGGTCCCCCCAAAATGCCTTGGAGGTTGATCGCGATCGACGTAATGCCCACCCACTCCGGGTCTATACACTTGATAACATTTCGCTCTTTACCATTTTCTACCAATAAATAAAACGAATCAGAACACAAAGATTTCACATTAATTTCAACAACATCCGATTCCATATCTTTACCCAGCATGATATCATCTCGATGCCAAAAAAAAAATAATAATAATAATAATAAATAAAATAAATGCACATGAAGTGATTTCAGTCCAATCCATCATGCACTCTTCCTCCCTTCGGCATTGTCACCCAAAAGAACCCGGAGGACCCTAGAGCAGCAGAAGCGGCTGAAAGGATGCATTACGGACTCTCCGTGGAAATAGGGCTTTTAAGTTAATGGAAGCAGCACATGTTATAAAGAGGACATTGGCGTAATAGGAAGGACGCTCAAAAGATCATTAACATGGACTTTACAGTACGACGGCCTCTTGGAAAGGGTAGCAAATGAGTGCTGCTTCTAAAATGTGTGGGAATTTTCTGTTCGCGATTCAAAGAGGCATTTTTTTTGTCAATAAAAGTGATAAAAAAATAGATGTTTGCATATAAATAAGACAACAATTCATGTTGTTGGATTATTTGCTGAAAATTAGTAACACAGAATTGCAATTTTATGAAGAAATTTGAAAACAGATGTATATCTTTAGTGTTGTTGTAGAAACATTGATTTGGATTCTGTCTCCTTATGTTAAGGTATCCGACTACATTCGGAACCGTGATTTTGCAAAAGCGTATAAATGGATAATATTTATGATATTTAGTGTCACTTAGATTATAAAATGTATAAAAAATTTGTTTAAGAATAGTATCACAATAAAAAATTATTTAAGTACAATATTTTGACGAAAAATGAACATAAAATGACCAACTTTCAAAATATTCTCCTTTTGTGAAAAATGCTTCTATTATAATAATATTTTGCCTGTATATAGCTCAAATCTCTGTACAGAGACTCAACTAGAATTTTTGAAATATATAGCTTAGAAGTGGGTTTATCTATGTTTTACGACAACAGAGGGGAGCAATTTTAAGAAAAAAACGCCGATAATTATTTCAATGGGTTGTAACTCTGAAAATAATGTGAATTTTTCAAAACTCATAGTTGAGCCTCTGTATAGAGGTCTGGGCTATATACGGGCAAAATATTATTATAATAGAAGCATTTTTCACAAAAGGAGAACATTTTGAAAAAGGTTATTCTAAGTTAATTTTTGCCGAAATATAGTATTTAAATAGTTTTTTTTTTGTCAAAATGTCCTTAAAACAATTTTATACATGTATTCTAATCTAAGTGACACTAAATATCATGAAAAGTATCCATTTATGCGCTTTTTTAAAATCACGGTAAATAAAATTAAAATATTTTTTCAAATGCAAAAAAAAAAAAAAATTATTCTGAATTTATTATTATTTTGATTTCAATGTTCTTAAATTTCTGAACACCTATTCGTTGATCATAACTTTTTTTCTTCCATACCCTCTGGCTGTTATTGAAAAGATTTTCGGTACTTACGAATTATACTTTCGACCAATTCCGCGGAATCAAAAGGTTTCGCCAAATGCTCTCATCGTTATTATTATTGATTTTATATTTGAACATACGTGAGAACGGCTGTCCACTATTGGCTGCGTATCACTTCATTTGGCGACGTGCTTAGATTTGACAAAAGGGGTAGGCAATATAATATGTAAGTACCTACTATTTTGATATTATTCATTACAGATTAATTTTTTTGAAAATATTTATGAGTCCTCAAGAAATCCTCTGTGTGCTCTACAATCATACAACTCAGCGTAAATATTTAAGATCTAAACAGCATAATGAAAAAAAAAACGTGTGTTAATAACTTTTTCAGAACTACATGCGCATTAATAAAAACGAAACATGCGTTCTTATTTAAAATTAAACATAAATTCACCAAAGAAAAATTCAGGCACAAAGGCCCGAATTCATTGAAATTGCAACACTTGAATCAGCAGATATCTTTTAAATATAGTTTTAGAATATTCCTAAATTTCATAGGAAATTTTGTAACATTTAGCGATTACATAGAAAAAAGGCTCCCTTGGGGGTTTTTTTTTTTTTTTGGTATTGGGCATTCAATTCAAAACTGACATCAGACGTGTACTTGCTTTTCTACTCGTAAAATTTAGGTAAGATTTCAAATTTCATAATTGGGTAAAGATGTTTCCATAAGTATTAACGCTCTTCAAAAAGTTCTTCAAAATTAAACAAAAATTTTATTATACGTGCATTTTGTTTACATATGTGCGTTATTGTTCTTAACAAATATGTAATTTTCAAAAGAAGGCTTCTGCAAAAAGGAAAAGTTTCCTAGAATGTCCAATGGCTTAAGGAAAAGCTGTTTTTTTTATAAGTGTCCAAGAAAAATTAAACGAAATGCAGAGCTCTGAAAACACTTACTTTGATTGTTTTGTCATCGTATTTCGGGAATATAACAGAAAAATTCACTAAAAGTTTGAACTAGTACAAGCAAGAATTACAAAAGAAATCATTTCAAAACACCTTAACCAAACTTAGGAGTAAAATTTGTGTTCGTCAGTAAAGAAAATTCATTTATAAATTTAAAACAAAACTGACGGAGAAAAAAAGATTTTTTTAAAAAAAGAGATACAGTAACAGGTTTTAAGTAAAAAAATAATTCATAAAAAAATATATTACGAAAGAAAATGTTTATGCAAATTCAGTTGAATATTGTCAGTGTTTAACGTATAGTCTAATTAATATCATATTCTCTATTGAGGATTTTCCTACTTTTCCACACTAAACCTAAAATGTATCATTCCTTATAAATTTTAGAACTTCAGAGAAACACTATTAGAGACAATCATTCCATGTTTACATTATAAAATACTTTTAAATGAAGAGGTAAGGATACTATCATCAATTTAATTTAGAAAGTTATAGCTTTAAAAACTAATAGAATACAAAAATATATATATATATATAAACTACGAACCTTATTCTTCAGTTTTACCCTGATGAACAGCAAAAATTGTCTTAGAATAAAAGAAACAATGGAATCAGTTGCCGGGTGCATATATTCGGAATTACATAACAATTAATTATGCACAGTTATTTATTTTAATTTCAAGATGTAATTTTATTCCTTTTTCTTAAATTAGTAGCATTATTTTTACAGCGCAGACGATATTTTCATCACGTACAATAAGATATTTTAATAATCAGACGATAATTAAGAATGTATATTTCCTTGTTTTAAAATATTTGATTAAAACGCTGTTAATATTCATTCTTTTAATTTTATTTTAGCTTGGAATTTATTTTATATTTGCCTGATAAAAAAATAAACTACTACTAATTCTGAAAACATTAATTTCAAATTTATAGCACAATGTTTGATTTGGAAATTATTTGTTGTCATCGACATTAACATTCCACGACTTCACACGGAACAGCGCCTCCAAAAAGAAAGAAATTCATTTTTATTCCGACAACTCTGACTGTTCGAGATTTATGTTTAAGGCTTAGGACAACTTTAGACGGAATTCATTTCAACAAACACGGTACATGCAAAAATAATCCTTCAAATAGGAACTCGCATTTCCAAAACTCGAAATCTAAAAGGATGAGGGAGAAAAAGTAGAGTTGAGAGGAAAAAAAGAAACAGCGAGTAAAAAAAATGTAGTCGGACGTAAAATATTTTTCGATGCTTTTAAAGCGATGGGTTTTAATATATTTTCCCTGTCCTTTTCTTTTTTCCCTAACGTGAATAGAGAATTTGGGGGAAAAAATCCCTCCCATGAGCAGAGGTGATTTTGAACTAAAGCAGAACTTACTCAGGTGTCGGGAGAGGGGAGAAGATAAGGATTTATATGTGTGCGTTGCGGATAGCTATAAAATGCGATGAAAGCAGGATTTTCGCAACCAAAGAAAAATCTCTTATCAATGAAACATGTATTTATATATGTATAATATCCCAGCTTTCGTTCTAGAAATATATATAAAAAGTCTATTGTTAAATTATCATTGCGAAGTATCTTAAAAATTATTATTCTTTGTGTTTGTGTTAATTATTTATACTCGGTTGTATTGCTTTGTGTTTTATAAATTTATATTTTAAATTGCTTAATAAGGAGATTTTTGTTTGTCGGTTTGTAGTGTATTTAAATATTTTCGTAGTTTTTTTTTAAAATAATATTTCTTTTTTTTTTTCAAAATAATTTGTATGGTGCAAATTTTTATTTGATCAATATACTTTCTAATTTATGAGTAACTATCTTGTGTAAATGTTTACAAAGTCAATTAAATATTTTATTTAAAAATAAGAATAAATCAATGAAAAGTAATAACTTATGTATTATACGTTATTTACTTACGTATTATACTTTGAGATATTACGTCAAACCAAAAGACGTCGCCAAATACCGAGACGCTGTTATTAGTCATAAGTGGAAACCATTCCCGCGCACGTTCGAACACAATAATAACGATGACAGCATTTGGCGACATTTTTTTAAAATTGAATATGTCTTTTCGTTTGGCGAAATTGATCGACGATAAAATACGTAAGTACTGAAAAGTTTAAGAGGACTCGAAATTATTAAACTCGAAATTTTTTTAGATTTCAAAAATGTCCAATAGTAATATAACATCGAGAGAATTAAGATATGTATACTACTTTTTATATATAATAAAATGTGCATACAATTTGTGGTACTTATCTGTAATAGAAACCATGAAACAAAACACTGCAACACCTAGAAAACGCGACAAATTTTAGCTTGTAGTTGTTCCTGGTTTTATAAATTGGCAAAGCCATTTTCAAATATCATCAGAAAATTTCTTTCTCTCAATTACACTGTTATCTAAGATTTTCTACCATTTTTCTACAATGGTGTAAATCTAGGATACTTATGCACAAAAAAGAAGCAATAAGGAGTTTTTTTTATGTACTTGCGTATTCTATCGTCGACCAATTTGGCCAATTAAAAAGACATCGTCAATTCAAAAAATGTCGCCAAATGATGTCACCTTTAATATTACTATGCTCGAACGTGGGCGGAAAAGGTTTCCACCATTGACTGTATATCGCGGCTTTTGGCGACGTCTTTTGATTTGACGAAATAGATCCAATAGGCCTCGTACAGCAAGCTCTACAGTGCGACGCTAACGCTCTTACTCTCATTTAGTTTAAGAAATAGGTTGAAGGTATAATATGTAAGTACTCTTTTTTTTCCAATAGAAATGAAATTTTACCACGATCGCATTTTTTACCAAATGGTAATGCCATGAGGATGAAAGTAGGCAAGGCTGGAGGTGTAATCTCTGATTATCAGTGTATATATGAACTTCGTGTGGCAAATCTGTTCTCGGGATCTAGAAATCTATTTGAAGGTATTGGAAAGCTAAAATCTAATTTTTTTGACAATTTGAGAATTTTACATTTTAAAATTGTACAGATTTTAACTTTTCTAAAAATACCTTACTTTAACCTCTAGGGTAATTAGAAGCCCTTAAAACCTATTTTTAAATAATTAACCTATTGAAACGGGGCCACATCCATTTGAATGGCGAAAAATGTAAACAAAGTACTTCGTTTTTGCTTAAAAGTTGAACATCTGATATAAACAAAAACATTTATATTTTATTGTAAATTGAGCCTTTTATTTTTTTTTTATTTCCTAGCCGATTAGAAGCCTCACTGTATATATTAAAATCAATTTATCTCAAAATGTAAATTTTGATGTTCAATGTACCTTTTCTGAGAAACTACTGTTCACAGGTATGTAAATTTTGTATGATATATATATAATGATGGTTAATATATACTGAAATGAGCTTGTTGTAAAACACTCAAAAATTTATTTATTACAAAAAATTTTTATGTGAAAATGAGTCAAATTTCATTATGTTTTATAAAATATTTTATAAATTATGAAAAAGTTCAAAGTTAGCTAAAAGCTCATTTCAATACAATGATAAAGGTGTACTTTAATTGTATGAAAATTTTCAAGCGTGTGCATCTAACAGGTTTTAAGAAAAAGTACATCGAAAACAGCCAATTTAACATTGTCAGTATACACATAGTAGAGGTTTCCAACTCCCCTTAATTTATTGTTCGGCCGATTAATTTACTTCTGATTCGTGATATCAATGGCATATGGATTTTTGGCTAGAAATAACTGTGGATTGATACTATTGTCAATGTTCATGGGGGGTGATGATTCGGAAAAACAGTCTCCAAACCATGTTTTCTGTATTGGATGAGAATCTTAATATCACAACTCTTAATGGCTGAAAACTTTTCAATCGGAATTTGATATTATTAAAGAATATTGCCAATTTCTACATAAAATTTTCAGCTCAAAGGTTTCAATAAGCATAATGGGGAAAAGATAATAGAGTTAAGTATTATCCTCGTATCTCCATAGCTTAGAAAATTCCAGATTACGAAATTTGTTCCTAATACACACAGTTGTGAGCTAGCCGATTGGCTTGCAAAGGCTGCAACCAAGCGCAAAATTGACATTGATGTTAATATTCCTAAATCGTTTTACAAGAGGATCACGAAAGAAAGAATGGTGAAGTCTTGGAACCAAGAATATCTCAATTCTAATAAAGGGAGCATAACAAAGAAAATTTTTCCAACCATTAATAAAAGACTGTCATGCCATCATTTTTACACTAACTACAAAATAACCCAATTTCTCACTAGTCATGGTAATTTCAAAAGCTACTTGAACAAATTTAATTTAGTTCCGACATCTTCCTGTGATTGTAATATTGGCGGCGAGGAAAATGTAGAACATGTGCTCCTTCTGTGCTCCAAATTTTCCAGAGAAAGAAAGATCCTAAGACTGGCTTACAAGGGACTTAATATAAATTGGCCTCCGAATTTTCACCAACTTCTTTCTATCAGAAATGCTTTCAAAAATTTCTGTGAATTTGTTGTAAATATTTGTATTACTTCTTAACCTCAATATTTTTTTTAATTTTTTGTTTCCCCTGAATGTGTGTTTATTACTTACTTCTGTAAGCCCCGTGTGATACTTTGTAGTGCACGGGGATTTTATAATTGTTTTCAATAAAAAAAAAATACACACAGTTGGCATAAGTTATAAAAGAACAAAAATTTACATCCTCATATCCACCGTAAAAGTGTCTTTTTGATTGTTGTGAGTGTTTTTCAATAGATTGCTAATAATATATAAATTCTGTGATTTGAGTCTCTAAAACAAATAACGAGCATGGAACCTCAGCTTATACATTTCACCACGTATAAGAATCACACCAAGCAAACACTTTGAGATGCCGTTGAAATAATCTCAGAGTGGTTGCTATTCATCCACACCAGTGGCGCTTGATCTGTATATCTGAAAACTGGTGAAGTGCTTAGAAAACAAGTACTAGTAGTACTGAAACTAAACTCGAAGATCCGTAAAAGAATAAAACCACCAAATGAATGTTCAAGAACCACAGATTTACACCAATTATTTTCAAACTAGTTCTAAAATAGGAATGATTTCAGAACAAGTTCAATTCTCTATATTTCAGAATACGATTGAAAACTTCACTAGAAGGATACTACATTTCCGCATTCAGAGATAGCTAACACATAGAGGAATTTTAAATATGTCGATAACTATTGAGTTACCAGAGGCTCCCATATTATTCGAAGCTTTCAAATTTTTTCTAAGAAATAGGCACAAAAATCTTACTCAATATATAAAAATGATAACTCATATGAAAATGCTTGTATTATGAACAAAATCACCTCTATAAGTTATCTGACAATGAAATACTATAGATTATAATTAAAAAAATATAGTCATGTATATTAAATCACATTAAAGATGTGAACCAATTTTCAAGCGCATTAAAAACTTATGCTATTTCTTGAACCTTGTCATTGAAGTTTCAATTTATGTCTCTGTAAGAAATTTGAATGCTAACCTCCAATCTAAAAACCATTTTGTGTGAAAGGAAAAAAAATGAAAATATAATACCACAGAAGATTTAACTATTCCTCTCTCAGACCTATATTATTACACTTATAGGAATGTAATAAATTACATCAGGAAAATAATAAAATGTAAAGAAGGTTATTTTCATTTGCGTTCTTACCGTGAATTTTGAAGATATATTTTGTATCTTTTCTGTAAACAGGCTTTAAGGTATCCGACTATCCTAAAATTGTCAATTTTTCCAAAAATTGACAATTTTTTTTATACTTTTTTTATATGCTATCTTATTAGCTTTATAAAAATACCAAATTTGTTAGTTTCCGTTGACTAGAACAAAAACTGCAAGTGTTTTAGTAAAAGCAGATGCCACTACTTTAAGCGAGATGTCATACTTTAAAATGCGTTTTACTCGAAATGTGTTTTTTTTTGAAAATGCTCAAACGGGGACAGCGATTGCTCAAAAAGTTTTGAAAGTAATTAACTGAAATTTATTGTTTATGTTCTGTGTAATAGTAGAAGTGTTTCAAACTTCAGATTTATCAATCACTATTTTATTACAAAATTTACAGTCCTTTATGTGAATATAATTACTGTTTTTTTAAACAATTTCATATAGTAACTGAGATAAAGTGTTCTAGTTTTTGTAAAAATTAAAACATCTCTTATACTGAAGGGTCATTTTTAAAAACGAGTAACATAGCAACACATCGGAATTGAAAAATTGAAAACTTGTTCATAAACTTTTGGAACAGAGTGGGCCCCGTTAATGTAATTTTTTGTACATTTTTACCAGTTTGTTCCCATTTTAGTAATAATAATTTATTTTTCTCTTCTTAATTTTAGCATATTTTTCTTAAAATGTACTAAACAAATCTAAAAATCACAAAAAAAAATCCCCATATCTCCATTTTTTTAAGAAAAGTTGTCGCAAGTAGTCGGATATACCTTAAGAACTTTAAAATTATTTAAAAATGCTACTTTGAAAAATGGAGAAAAAAGAGAATAAATCAGAAGTGTTCAATATTTTTTTATGATTTTGGGTGTACTTTATCACATTTCAATAAGAACAATATTCAATTAAATTAATGTTGTTGAACGCAATTCACAGCCAACAAGATAAACAACTCTTCATTCGCGAATTCCAAATGAGTGATATATGGGAGGGATTAACAAGCTGGACTTGTTAATCGAAAGGTTGTGTTATCAATGAAATTAATGCATTTCGCGAGAAAATAAATCTAAGTACGGATGCAATCTCCAGCTAACTTTCGCAGATAGTTCGATCTTAGTTAATGGGTGTTTTAAAATTAAACTGCAGTATTTTTTCTTTTTAATATTTTTTATTAGAAACATTTTCATAGTGGGATATATTTCATTTCTGCATGCATTCTTTTCACAGGGAGTAGTTACCGTCTGATGGAATTATTAATTTTACAGTTAATAAATCTTAGATTTCAACTTAGATTTTTTTTGCTGGCAGCATGGGATCTGATATGCATTAAAAGGGGCATCAGGGATGTTAATAATTTTGTCTCGAGAGTTGAAAATATAAACAATTTTCAAATAGATATATAATTCTTAGAAATAAAATATTAAGTAAATATTACGTTGCGCATGCTATTTTCAAAAATAGTAGCCTTTGATGTAATAAAATGTATCATGCCCTATCTACTTTTAGTATTATATATCTTTTGTATTTCAAAATATTTGAAAAATATTGAAATTTAAAAAAAAATTTTAAAATGTTTTTTTTTTATTTTTTAAAAAATATAACTTACTTTCCTATTTATATAAAATAGCTACAGTGCAATAAGTATATATTTAGCTTTATAAATCAACTTATTGCTTGTAATTAGAGCTTCTATTTTAAAAAAATACTATGCTCAACGTAAAACTTAATTAATATTTCTTGCAGAAATGTTTCTTATTTCCTTACGCTTATAATTTTTAAAATTATTATTGTATTTTAAACATTTTACACTTTTTTGAAGCCTCATTTCTATATAAATAATGCATAAAAGAATGTAATTGTTACATTTTAACATAAAAAGAAAATTCTATCTACAGTCGGACCTCTATATTACGAAGTCGCTAAATCCTGAAAAAAAGCTCGTTATATGGAAAATTCGTAATATAGAGGTTCATCTTTCAATAAACATTATAAACCACATAAAAAAAAAATTTAGTTTATCAACACTATATTAGAAAAAGTAATTATCAACACATTTTTGTAAATTAATAAGTATTTAATTTATGTATCTTAACCATGAAAAAGATAAAGAAAGAAAGAAAAACTGCAAGGAAAGTTTCTTGACGCTTTTATCCACTTTCTGAAGAATTAAATTTTTTTTCTTTGATGCTCAAGCACTAACGTTTTGACATTTTCGATCAACAAAAAATGAAGTTACCAGTACGATTGATCAACACTATTAATAAATGGAGATCAGTTCTAGGACACGGTGACACGAAACGGCTCCACTGAGGGTGAAAGGGTATATCGAAGATGTTTCCAGGGAATTGGACAATGGGGGTAAAAGGTTGCGCTTCTTGGTTGAAATGCCCAGAATTCAATTGCTCTCGTCGAGTTAGGCACATAATAATGCCAGTTCAAGATTTATGATCACCATAATATGTTTATAAAAGAGAAGAGATGTCCAGAAATACTTTAAAAAACGGGTGAAAAAAAATTTAACCACAAGAAAAAAAGTTCGTTATATAGAAAATGCACTTCGCTATTGGGGGGGTTATTTTACGAAGAAAATCGTGAAATGTTCTTAGTTCCAGGAAAAAGTTCGCAATATAGAAAAATTCGCAATATAGAGGTTCGTAATATGGTTCGACTGTACTTGAAAATTGTTTATATTTTTAGCTCTCGAAACAAAATTAACACCCCTGAGGTCCCTTTAAAACCAATTGGGGTTGATTGGTTTTGAATTACGTCACTGTTAAACACTATCAGCGATGGACGTTGAATTTTGAATAGTGGTTTGTCAGAACTTAAAATATGGTATCTTTTACCCTAACTTCCCCACTTTCTCACAGGATTAACTTTAGAAATAAATCAATTTCAGAAGTTTTCATTATTTCATACAATGGTCTTTGGGAGAACCATCAAGACTCATCTTGAATATCCCGGATCATGACATTCGCGATCATGACCAATGGAAATATAATCCAAGTTGGATCCTTTCTGCCACGTAATTTTTTCAAGTATGACAATTTGGCAACCTGTCACTCTAAAACATCGTCTTGCTCCTTTTATTGTCGCGACATACGAATTTGAGTTATTAACCGCTTCCCTTACATATTTTTTTGAAAAAAATTGCAAAAAATCATCACATTTTTTTATTTTTAATTAAATGCAAGGAAATTAAACAAAACCAAATATATAGGCTTCAAGTTGAATTTTTAATTTTTTTACGGGTGTAAAAGCATTTAGTTTTAATATTAGTTTACTATCCCGAATTATCTCGGGCAAATGGAAAAAAGTTAAATATTAGTCTTTGTATGATAGTTTTTTAAACAAAGGACAACACAACGTGATACCTGACATTCTGTACACTGGTATCTGTGGTCTCTTTTCTTACTGGCTTACCTCTGGAATCTTTTTTAGAGGAGCACAGAGTACACTGTCTCAATAAGTCTACAATTGTTTTCAATAAGGCTTCATATAGAAGAATCACTTCCACTATTTTAAATGTCCATTTCTCTTAATCACTATCTGAAAAGTCATTGCATTCGCTATCTTGCATCATCGCCATTATTTTACTTTTTTTCAACGCCACTATTCTTTTTTATACATTAATAATCCACAAGCCGACGTATACTACACAATAGGGAAAACACGTGATCACAGTTCCGTAAAAAGAACCGCGAAACCAACAAAACTTGGCAAACTGTCAATCAAAGCTGAATATTCCCTTTTATTTCCTTCAGGCCGAGTAAAACCTTGATAAAAAATAATCTTTCTGACAAATTCTGCTTTACCCGAGTTTTCACGGGATAATAATTAACTGCAATATATACGTATCCGAGATAACTCGGGATAATTAGGCAAACGGTTAAGAACAAAAGTATTTACAAATAATTGTGACATAAATACCTGCAATTTTACTCCTTCCAGGTTCATTTCGTTTCTTGATTATGGATCAAAAGATGTCAATTTTTTATGCTTTTTTTTCAAACATATTTTTTTAAACATAATAGCACCATTCGCATACAAAATTTCCTAAAAATCAATTGAAATAAATGAGTAGTTTACCTGTAAAGTTGTCTTTCTGTGTGGCAGAAATCATTAGACTTTGGAGTCAACTCCCACCAATTATAAATACAAAGCTTAGAATACCTAGCTTTTATTTTAAATTACAAATTTTATTTAGATCTTACTTTATTTTCATAATGATTATGAAATTATTAATCAAAATTGGATCGTGTTGGATAAATTCGAAAACATGATACTGCACATAACCCAACATCGCAATCTGAACAGTAAAATCTTGTTTCTCTTCTTACCTTCTTTCCTTTACTATCTCTCTTTGAACAGCAAATAGTATATTGTCGTGTTGGATTAGTTTTCTTGATTGTTGAGGTAACGTAGTCTACAAAGTGTCTTTCAGACAAGAGGGGAGGGGGATTAGCAGAAGGATATCCTCTTTTGGCAGTAAATTCCACCGAGTGGTACTTTTCAAGTATTCGAAACCATAAGAAGCACTTGAGAAATAATTCGGGAAAAACTGAAAATTTTCAGTGCCCGAGTTACACTCGGGATGAGCCAGGAGGGTACGTTTCGCTTCGCCGGAGCTCAGCTCGGGAAAACCCGGGAAGGGGTTAACTCCAAAAATATGCATAAATATATAAAATGTAATAGTTTAATTTGCCCCTGACTCTCGCCCGTTGAAGTGAGAGGATTATTCACCAAAGTATGACATATCTTCTTAAAAATATATATATATACACTTTATTATGACTTTCTAATCACTATCTAAATTCGACCAAAGCTATAGGAAGCATGTCAGTTTGAATAGTACCCCAAATATCTAAAATGTAAATCTTATACTTATCAAAAGATGATCTTCAACAATGATACTAGTCCCTGAACAACGACGATTGCAATATTAGCTTCTCACTGACGTCTTCGCGTTCGCATGAGAACAATCACCCTCCCCAACTTCCCTCTTCACTTGACTTTAAATAGTAGCCCTCATTAACCTAAATCGCGGTTCCTTTACAGAAAAAGGTTTTACAATCATATTACGTCATTAAACGTATTTCCCCATGAAGATTAGTCAGAATCGTGAATAGAACTCGTTACAATGTATTCAAATTACTGAGACCAAAAGTATCCACAAAGATTTGAGATGTAAGTAAGCGCAATTAATTTGAAAAGTAGTTGTAAATATATAAAGTATAATATGTAGTTTAATTACAAACAGGAATTTTTAAGATAATAGAGCAAACACAGACAAAAAATTATTCTGTAACTGAGAGATCCAGCAGCGAAAAAGAAAACCTAACTATATGTTGATAAAAGATTTCTTTACATCGAGTCAATAGTGGTGTAATCGCTCTCCTGTAATAGTAGTAAATTTGGATTTTGAACATTCTTTATTTTCTTAAAGTAAATGGGCAGAGAGAGAGAGAGGAATATGTGTGTGTTGTATATGTTTTCCTTCTCTTTAAATCAAGAACATTTTCATCTATGTGCATAAAAATTTGAAATCAACTCTGCACGTATAATATATATATTTAATTTATTACAAAAGAAAAAAAAACTCGGTTCACTTACAATATTTCTGCATTATACAAAAAATAAATAAAGAAACTTGTTGTCTACATTTTTCAATCACCTGAAAGATTCTGGCGGGATAATATATTCCTTTCGTTTGGACTAAATTAGAGTGAAAATTTGAAAATCTTATTTACCGAAAGATTTCAAATTATTTAGTTCAAAGGGGGAAAAAAAGGAAAAAAAAATTTTAAATAAAAATATCTAAATAAATGGAAATCCCTAACAGGGAAAAAAAAAGGCTGAAACTTTCTTCTCTGCAATCCTTCATTTTCATTCCCTAATGAAATACCCCCTTCTCCTCCCCCTCCGAGCCATCCCTCAACTTTTTCCCGTGCCGGAATTCGGGAAACGCATTTTCCCATTCGTTGGGAGGCAAGTCACGTGTCCCCACTTCCTCGCCTCCCATTGGTCACTGAGAATTCTAAGACGGCCCCCTCCCTCCAAGAAAACGCGACGTGCGAATCGATATTCCAGTGCAGCTCTATCATTGTCATCGCGCTACCTTTACTCCATTGTATCACTGCTTCAATTTTATCTTCACTTCTTCTCAAACCCCCTTCCTTCACTTAGAATTTCTTTTTTTTTAATAAAAATATTCTCGTAGTTTTCGCTTTTGTTGAGAAGATGAATCAATCCAAAAAGGGGTATGCCCGCCCCCCCCCCATTTTTTGGGTCAACTCTTTTTTTTTATTTATTTACTTGCGTTTTTATCGATGGGATATTTTGTATTGGTTCAATCGATATAGAATTTTGGGAGTAAAAGACACTCTCCTGTTTTTTCAACACAATATCTCTGATCGATTTATCAAAGGGATATAATATCCGTATGTTGATTTTTGCTTTTCCCCCATCCCGCTTCTATTAAAGAGTTTTTTCCGGAGCTTTTTTTTGTGTTATTACTACTATTTGGAGACGAAGTTGTATTTGAAAAGCGTGTACTGGTAAATTGCATTCGTATTGACCCGGTTGAAAAGTATTGTCAAACAGTACATCATGGGTGGAAATGTAATGGATCCCCGTCTAATTTGAGCACGAATTAACCCTTTATCTACCGCATTATGATTTACTGCGCAGTTTTTTTCATGCAATATTTTTTTTTGAATCACTGCATTGAAAATTAAGGGATATACATAAGCAAAATACTCACAACTTTGGAAAATTTAATAAGTTAGAGGTAATTAATTAGTTAAAGATATTAATTGTAAAATTAATTATATGCACTGTTTAAATAAAATAAAAAGTCAAATCGTTTTCTAATGTCTTCATTAAGAAACACAAAAAAATAAGACACCTTTTGACATAACTGCTTTTTCGGAACGAAAAGGACTATTCTCGCAATCCGTTGAAAACGGCGTCAGCTGAAAACGCAACTTCTGCTATAAAACTATTCGTCTTTCCCACTAAAATACTCATCATAGAACCCGTGCTGCCATATATCTTCGAAGAGTGGACTTACAAGAATATTCCTGCTAAGTATCGTCAGAGTACTCGTAAAAATGGTTATTCTATGTAATTTTAAAAGTGGTACTTATAAGTACCGTCGGTAGATAAAAGGTTAACTAGCAATATTTTTTTCAAAAAAAAATTTGATCGGGGGTGGGGAGAAGTAATCACTACTAAATTCAATTAATATACTACAGAGACTCTATTCAAAAGCAACATTCAGTCGATTTAGGAGAATTTTTCTTTAGGTACATAAAAATAATTCAAGGCATAATCTAAAACGAATGTAAGCAGATTTTTTAAAAATATATTTTTCGAAGCAAAGAATACGTATTTTATTTAACAAAGCATTTCCCCTCAGCAGAAAAAAAGAAATTTCCCTGTTATGCACAATTAGGGATTGCAGTAACGGACCAAAAGTTCAATACCTGTATTCGGTATTTTTTTAGGATTTAATACCGGTAGCAGAAATTTTAGAAAAATAAAGAAAACACAGGTGTTTCTTTGTTTTATATTTGCCAGTTTTATTAGAGAGCGTAAATATCACAACAAATAATTTGTAACTTATAAATTTTAACGGAATATAAAGAATCACAAAAAAGTAAAGAAACATCTTATGTATTTAAATCGCATAAAGTGAAAGTATCACTATTCAGTCTGTGGTACTATTACAAATTTTTGAGATCTTAAGAAACATCAATTGCTCTGTCATTAAGCCTGAAACACGGATACGACCATCTTGATGCTGTAAACATAACCTGGATTCATCTGAAAAAGCAACACCTAACCATTCGTGCGCTCAGGTTCATCGTTGATCACACCATTGGAGGCGATGTTGTCTGTGATGCAGCGCCAAGGGTAGCCGCAGCCATGGTGTCCGAGCTGAGAGTCCATGCTGCTGCAAACGTCGTCGAACAGTTCATTCAGACACTTGTTGTACTGCAAACCACCCCAATTCTTAACTCAGGGCTCGTGATGTGGCTGCACGATCCATTAAGGCCATGCGCGTAATATGCCTGTCTTCCCGGCTGCTAGTGATAGGGGGCCGTTGAGATCCAGAGAGGGGTTCCCTATTACCGTCCTGAACCCATCGATTCCATATTCAGCTAATAGTCACTGGATCTCGACCGACGCGAGCAGCAAGACTGCGATACGATAAACCGAAATCCCGGCACGCTATAATTCGACCTTTATCAAAGTCAGACACATGCTGGTATGCATTTCTGCTTCTTACACGAGGCATCACAACAACTTTTCACCAGGCAACAACGTTCAAATGCAATTTGTGTATGAAAAACCGTCTGAACGAATTCCTCCATTAAACACATTGTAGGTGTCGCTACCGCTGCCTACTTTGTCTGATTGCACTGAAACACTAACCATTAGCATATCACAGCAACTTCTTCCAGAAGTTTAAATTTCACGTCTGTGGCATGTCACCATTTTGGTGTAGCGATTTTAGTGACCAGTAGTGTACTTGGTATTTATCTTTAATGAGATGCAACCTCAGAAATAACCCCCGAGAAACATCCCCATCCTCGACCCCGAGAAATTGTTTGAAGGAATAAACAACTGTACTTCTTGACTTTAATTCAGGAAGAACTGGAGCGGCAATATTATCTGTTTCATAATTATTCTCCATCTCATTGACTATTTTTTCTCCATTTAGTTGTTACGTTTACTAGTGACGTTGAATTGTTCTAGCGCAAAAAAAAAAAAAAAAAAAAAAAAAAAAAAAAAAAATTAGAGAGGATAGACCTCATGGATAGCCCATTGTTACTCAACTATAAAAATATAAGAACTCTCCTCAGCTTTTCTTCGACTGCAACAACCAGAAAAGATTTCCAGTCAATACAAGAATGTTTTAATACAAGTGAAAAATGCTTTAAGCCACTCTTCTTCTTCTTCTTCCAATTGGACTGCATTTTGGCAGCTATATATAAGCCTTTGCAAACACTGCGAATCCCCAAATGTGAGAGCCACTTCATTGGGTGAGTGTCTGAATGAATATTAACATCGCACT
>BMAV01008300.1:210674-220814 GCA_019973955.1 Trichonephila inaurata madagascariensis
TTTTGTCAAAATATTGTACTTAAATATTTTTTTATTGTAATACTATTCTTAAAACAATTTTATATACATTTTCTAATCTAAGTGACTCTAAATATCATAAATATTATCCATTTATACGCTTTTGCAAAATCAGTGTTCCGAACGTAGTCGGATACCTTAACACATAAATCGTGGTTCCTTTACAAACAGAGGTTTAATAATCATATTACGTCGGCAAAAATATTTTCCCTAGAGTATTAGTCCGAATCGCTATTAGAACCCGTTATAACTCGTAATAATAATCGTAATAATCATAATTATATATAAAAAAACAACAATAAAAAATAATTGCAATGAAAGTAAAATTATAAATTAAAATTTGTACTTTTAAACATTAAAAGCAATTAGCATTAAAATAATTGTTAATAATAATTCCAGTTACTCTTAAGCAACACATGTTTTTCATTTTCGTTTTCAAGCTATCAACTTTAATAACTTAATTTATTACGTAAACATGCATTTTTAAGGATTTAATCTTTTCCTTTGATGAAAATAAAATGAATAAACTGCAAAATTTTTTAAAAACTTCATAAAATCAGTACGAAAAAGGAAGAGGTACTTTATTAGAAGACAAAAAGGACAAGTTTAGAGGAATTTTAGTTCAGAAATAAATTATATTTTTCAAAAATGATTTCTTTTAGGTAACATTTACAATTCTGCAAGAAGAAATCCACAACATTCCCAAAATAATTTTACTCCTGTTTCATTTTGTTCTATTCTTAGGTGTGATACAATTAGTAACCATGCATAGGTGGTATAATTCTGACGGTCTATCAAATCATAATTAACAAAACAAACTTGGTAAATTATTCCAAATATAATAAATTTTTGGATCTGGTATTAAATTGAATACATTATGCGCTTTGCAGAAAGACATAGTTGATTAAAAGCATATTACCTCAATATCTTCATAATTCGAAAAAAAATATAAATTATTTAAAATTATACTTTTACCATAAGTGACTTAATAAAGTAATGTAATATCTTGAGAATAAGCCACATTCTCCAAATTCAAAAATTTACATTTTAGGCAATCGATATTATGGGTTAATTCATTTTTTAAAAATTATCAAAAAAAAAAAAATGTTTTAGAAAAATTGTTACGTATAAAATGAAACTTGTAAAATAATATTTATCTTTGGAAACTTAATTCTTCTAAACAAATCAAAGAAATTAAATTTAAAGACGAAAACTTATTAATTAACATGAAGAACTGGCCATAAAATTTATGAAATTTATGAGACAATTTCTTAAAGAAACAAAAATTCGTCTGGGGTGTCTTTATATTGATGAGAAAATTCAAATAAGGTATAAAATAGGAGCGAAGTTTGCTCTCGTGAAGTGTAATGTTTGCACTTCATAATTAGAAAAATAAATTCAAAAAATTCATTTAAAAAGAATTACGAAAGCAAAAGTCGAAAAAATTTAAGTATATTCTCGATACATCATTTTTATGCGAGTTGAATGTCGGAATCGCGTTAGCATATTTAAAGTAGTAGACACGTTACGCAAGCTTTTTTGTATGGTATGTATTCATAAGGAAAAAACAGTTTTACAAAGAAGAAAAATATAATTTCAGGGAAATAAAATATGACCTGCTATAAAATTTAAAAAAGAAAATTCAATCAATTTAAAATAATCATATTGCTGTTACTAATTAATAAATTTCGAAGTTTCAATTTGATCTCTTATACTTTAATATTTATAATTTCATCCTGAATTTTAAATGGTATAGTCTTAAAAAGAAATGTTTCTTCATCATTGATAACATATTTTTCGACTGCGTGAAAATTTTATTTTAAGTAATTTAATTTAATGGATTAGAAAAATGAAAATCTTTGAACATTTAATTTCTTCATCTTGCATTCAGTTTTTAAACTATATATTCTTATATTTTTAAGCGTGCATTTACTAAATCTGACCAAAGCTTTTTTTCCTTGTACATTACATACGAAAGTCAACATTTAAACTTAACAAAAAGATAAACTAATAAATATATATATATATATATAGATAAAACCAAAGTATAGATAAACTTTTTGTAAGCGTACCAAACATGTCAACAATTTTTTTAAATCACAATTTCCATTACACTTCCAAAACCAACACGAAATACTTCCTACGTCCCCTCCAATAGCAAACAGTCAGACGACGTCGTATTCGATGGACTTTGACCGGGGTTCTCGCAAACACCCTCGAACAATAAATCTTTTGTCTCGGAACGACTGATAACAGCCCTGGTCCGAATCCCTCTTAATCCCCCAGAGGGGAAACCCTCCTCCCACCGAAAAAGCTTTTAAGAGCGGGGAAGTACCTCGGGTGACTTAATGGAAGACCACCCCTTTTGTGTGCGCAGACGAAAAGACGCCGACCACCCCCTCTGTCCTTTCCAACCTTCCCTCAGCTTAAAAGGGTTCGACATCCACAATCCTCAGTCGCGTGTGATATCTAGTTTAGTCATTTCGAGCGATGTGTCGAAGTTAAGTTGGTGTTGGCGAGTTTTGTTAATTTGGCGAGATCGTCTTACACCATTAAAATTGTGACTGCTGATTGTTCTCTAAATGAAACACAAGTTGAAGTTTGTATTTGATATCTTTTGGCAGAAACAGCGCCTTTGGCAGAAAACTTTAAAGGATAAGCTATTGGTCGAGAGGTGAACTATGTTAAGTTAGAAAGCAATCGAAATAAATTATAGTTTTAAGAAACTAAAAAAAACGCTTTTATAGCTAATCGAACCAAAAAGTAAAAATTATTTCTTAATATAAGAACAAAATAATTAACGGGAAAATTAATGACATTGTGTAAAAGCTTGTGTGGGGTGCTTTGTACTACATTTTTACATTAACTTTGCATTTCGGAATAAAACTAGTAAAAAATTATAACAATTGATATCGAGCACTATAGGCTTTTACCACAATGACAATAATTTTCTCTTTAATCATTTTATTCTTATATTAAAAAATGTTTTTTACTTTTTGGTTCGATTAACCATAAAAGCGTGTTTTTTAGTTTTTTAAACTGTACTTCATTTTTCATTTTTTAATTCGATCTACAATAAAAGCGTGTTTTTTTTAAATTTAATTTTATTTATTTATTTATTAGTTTTTTAAACGATCATTTATTTATTTCCATTTTCAGAAAAACTGGGCACTTATTAAAATAATGGTAAGAAATTGCTGACCATCCTCCCCTTTTTTTACATAAAGAACTCTTTGTTGTTTTTGTATTAACCATGAGCGTTTTCGCTTTAGGGCTGTAACTTAATCTTAAGTCAGCAAATGCTAATCAGGACAATGGAACAATATTATTGCATTACTGTATTGTCATCGGTCCTTGACAAGCATGCAAAATTTCGGATTAATCTGACCTTTTAAAGTAGGTAAAAATCGAGTTCAAAGATTCTATTACATACAGTAGAATCTAATAAAAGCGTGTTAAAAAAATTGAATGAGCTATCAGTACTCAATGTTAAAAAATACATTAATCTCATATTTTGATTTCACTTTTTCTACTACTTACTTCTCACACTTTCACTTTCTCTTCTTTGATTAAATTTTTCTCAGATTACCCAACATTTCCAAGAAAAAATATTTTCAACTATTTGGTCTAATATTTTTATATAGAAATAAATCTTTGACTTTAGATCAGTGCTTCTCAAATTTTCATTGTTTGCGACCCCATTTTCACACAATCATAATTTTCATCGCTCCCCAATACAATAATAATGTATTGAGTGCAATAATAATGTACATTGATGCTAAAGCTACCATACGACAATAATTATAAACCATACAAATTAACTGGAAAAGTATGAAATTTTGTGTTCACTACTTTTAAGGTATCCGACTACGTCCGGAACCGTGATTTTGCAAAAGCGTATAAATGGATAATATTTATAATATTTAGTGTCACTTAGATTAGAATACATGTATAAATGTATATAAAATTGTTTTAAGAATAATATTACAATAAAAAACTATTTAAGTACAATATTTTGACAAAAAATGAACATAGAATGACCCATTTTCAAAATATTCTCCTTTTGTGAAAAATGCTACTATTATAATAATATTTTGCCTGTATACAGCTCAGACCTCTGTACAGAGGCTCAACTAGAATTTTTTAAATATATAACTTAGAAGTGGGTTTATCCATGTCTTACGACAACAGAGGGGATAAATTTTAAGAAAAAAACGCTGATAATTATTTTAATGGGTTGTAACTCTGAAAATAACTTGAATTTTTCAAAACTCATAGTTGGGCTTCTGTACAGAGGTCTGATCTATATACAGGGAAAATATTATTAAAACAGAAGTATTTTTCACAAAAGGAGAACATTTTGAAAAAAGGTTATTCTAAGTTAATTTTTTGCCGAAATATTGTATTTAAATAACTTTTTTTTGTCAAAATGTCCTTAAAGCAATTTTATGCATGTATTTTAATCTAAGTGACATTAAATATCATGAAAATTATTCATTTATGCGCTTTTTTTAAAATCACGGTTCCGAACGTAGTCGGATACCTTAAGTAATAGATATTTTAAGTAAGTTACTATATTGTTGTATTTCCTTTTTACTTTTTAATTTGCAACAGATTGCAATAAAAATGCAACGTGTGTATATTTTTTTTTCCGTCAGAATGTGTTTTGTTTTACTTCTTTCAATATAAATAAAAATAATTTTTAAAAATAATATTTTACTTTCGACTTTTTGATATGCTTGCTCCCCCCATAGCTAATGGGAGGAGGGCACCCCACAGTTTGAGAAAGGCAGCTTTAGATGATAAAAATATAAAATTGTAAGTTTTTGAATATTTTTAAATTTTAAGGATACGATAAAAAGATGTGTCTTTAAATGACAGTTTCAAGACGTAAATTACAAGTGGTATTTTTTT
Source organism: Trichonephila inaurata madagascariensis (assembly GCA_019973955.1). Taxonomy (NCBI): domain Eukaryota; kingdom Metazoa; phylum Arthropoda; class Arachnida; order Araneae; family Nephilidae; genus Trichonephila; species Trichonephila inaurata. Next base: position 215,607 of record BMAV01008300.1, read on the forward strand.
TAAATCTTTTTAACGCTATACATCTCTCTCTGTGTGTGTATTTTAACGCGAAGGTTCTAAAGACGATTTTAATTCACTATAGGGGGCATGATGGGCGCAAGCGTGTAAAATTTAACACGAAGGACTTAAAGACGTCCTCAACTCACTTAAAATTTTTATTATTTTTCACAAATTTAGAAAAATTATTGAATACATCGATATGACCTCCTTTTGCTTTTAAACAAAATACTATTATATCATTTGACTATGGATTCCACATTTATTAGCATAAACACAGTCGAATTCGCAGAGTTCAATTAAATCTCTCCAGCGATAAGATTCAATTTTTTTACAAAATATCTGTAAATTTATCTTTAGAGTTATCTTTTAGACTTTTTTTTTTCCATAATTCCGTAAATGTCCACAATTCTGAAGATGTTTTTCAAATAAGGTCCATTACAAATTTATTGACTTTCCTCCAATCAAAAATTGACAAATTTGTTGAGTAGTGACACTTAGAATTGTATCACGTGCCATAGATTGCTGACCCCTTATTTAAACGATATTCAATGTAACTATTTACATTACGTTCCGAAATTCTTTGAATATTTATTTGAATTCCTCTACTTTAATCTTTTTATTTTTTTACGCCTTTTTACCCAATTGACATTCAAGTATCAACTACGAAGATTACCAAATCAATGGTCAACCTGAAATCAGAATTAAACCGTTCCTTTTTTAAAAAAAATAATATATTTGACTTCAATCTGTGTTGTCATTCGCAGATTTTATAGTTTTTTTTACCTAAAGTTTTGGTATGTAAACATCAGTTTGTGAGAGATTATCGCCTCTCTCTTAAGCACATAGATATGTGGGAGGTAGGGAAAAACACTCGCCATAATCCAACCAATCTATTTATTTATCACCCAATAAAGCGACACAAATTCAATTAATAATAGTAAGAGAATGTCTCGATGCCAACCGTGAAAGGGGAACAACGACGGTAATACAGGAAAGATTAGGAAACTATCAAACTCGATCCTTATTTTATATACGATCTAATCTATCATCCGATTTAATCTAATATCAATTTAATCTCAATGAGCAATCATCACTTTAAAGCTTCCTCCTAATAAGTCTTTAATCACAATAATTCAAATATGATACCTGTCAGTAACAATCTCACCTGATTTGGGTTTATCCCCTCTCCTATTCCCTTTTCTAGCTAGAACACTTCGACTATATACAGTAAGTTAATTTGAATATCATGATTTTCTTCTTCCGAAGGGTTGGATGTGAATAGCGCGAATTGATAGCCCAAAGACTTCCCAAGAGGATTAGTTGAAGGATCGTGGACAGATCCGTCACACATTTTAATATCTTATTAACAGCATGAATAGAATTTTACAAACATAAGTCAAATTGTAAATAATAAGTAACAAAAATTTTTACATGTATGTAAATTCTTAATTATACTTATCAAATGATCAAAAAAAAATTGCCAAATAATTAATGTGAAGAAGACAAATATTTTATGATTTATCTATTAGATTTAAATGATATTTATTTCTTAAGACATTCTAAAAGATTTTCGCATTTGTAAGGCATATCGTACGTATAAAAGTTTAAATCTTGTTGCTCAGTGAAAAGAATACTAAATTAAAAGTACTTATAAATAAAAAGTCAAGCTTTTTTTTCCTCCAGAGATAAATATAGCGATTTAGAATTCAAATAATTGTATCATTATCACTCTCATTCTTATAACTGAAGAAATAAAAGCGGATTTGATTTGAAAAAGGCAAGTTAATTATAGTCAAAATTCCTACCAATTTTCATTTACTGTACTTTATTAAGCTTTCATTACCAGCATTAGGGTTTTGTTCTTCATTAACTGTGTTAGATTTCGTATATTATGAATTGACTTTAATTAAGTATATTAAAATAATAAGCATCGTCATTATTTTAATTCACTATTTTTGTTTTCGCCAACAATTCTTAAGACATATACTTAAGATATAATGCAAAACACTCAAAGATAACTTGCGATAATATAAAATCCAATATACATATATTTGCAATAACAAACATTTCCAAGTCCCAGATGAAATATAATTCCACGTTAGAAAATTACTTTTTTGAAGACAGAAAAACAATCTTTTTTCTAAACTAAAGTTTCAAAAACTAAACAAAATATTTCTATCGAAAGAGAAATATAAACCTTTCTCTAGCAGAAAAGAAATATTTTGCTTTCTGGAAAAAAAATAATAAATGATAATTTCTCTTCGCTTTAACTCATTGTCGCTGTATGCGCTTATGAGTTTTGGGAATCCCTGAAGACTTCTCCGTCGAGAGAAGTTAAAACCCGGAGCTTCGAGCCATAGAGACAGAGTGGATCCGACTTTATGTACACAATGACGTCATATCCTGAACTCTCCTCGCTGTCGGAAGCTCAGGGCGTCATTTCCGGCGAACTGAAAAGAAGGGAGGTCGTTGAGGGACCGGGAATCTTGGAGTATCCAATTTCCTGCAGAGTTGGGGATTTAGAGATCTCTCACCCTGATATCTGAATTTCGAAAGCGAATTTCAAAAAGGAATAAATCTCTCTCTCTAAGCTTCTATGGTCCCTTGGATTTTCATATCGTCCTTGAAATCTTGTCCATTTTCTTGCTTTATATTGATTTTGGGTGTCCAGGGCAAGAGGGTTTTGACATTAGTTTCCACATTTCATGGAAATTTCGTCTACGTTATGAGCTCCTCTTTCGTTTGGTAAAAATTTATTTGTTTATTTAAGGTGACTGCCTACCTTCGGACCCAATTTTTTTTTATAAAAACAAATTTTTGAAACAAATTGAGAGTTTTTAGGAAGAAAAATAAAAAAAAATATGTAAATAAATAAAAAATTTAAAATAAATATTGTACTTTTAGAAAAATTGGTTGTTTTCAAGGAACTTTTACCAAATTTTTACTAAAACGGGTAACACTGTGTAAACATTTCTAATACAATTATCATAATTTACTTTATACACAACATACATATTATGGTGCTCTTCAAAATGAACCAAAATCTAAGAGAAATATTAAAATACAGAAAAATTACAGACAATTATACATAATAATATGAAAATTTTGATATTTTTAAAAAAATTTTCTGTATAAAAACTACCCTAAGTGAAAAAATATTTAACCTACAACAAAACTTATGGTCCACTTTATGAAAAATAGTATAATAAACATTCCCAGAAAATTTCAAAATGTTATCTGGTTTGGTTCTTAAGATATTATGTATCTGGTAATGAGTTCCTTTCGAAAACGTGATTTTGAGAAAAACTCATTTAAAGTTTTATCTTACTGCCCTTTTGCATAGAGGGATGTTTTTTAAAATCACTATAACTTTATTTCTATTTCGCGTAAAGGAAAAAGAAAAACTGTTTTGGAAAGAAAAATGTTCAAAATATAAGATTTTGAAATAAAAAAATGCCTTATGTAGACGAAAAATGACATTTTCAAGGTAGGCAGTCACCTTAATACGTTATTTTCAGTTTAGAAATGTCTTACATTCTCTCTAGTTTAGACTGGAAACTGTTTGAATTTAATAGAGAAAAGTCGTGCAAGGTTTACAGTCTGTCATACGTTTTGGATTCGTCGATGTAATGTTAATCTTATGGAGTCTCTTCTTTCCTTCCAAGCCCTAGACTGTATTCTGCATTTGCATACAATTAATATACTTCTGAAGGAGCAAAAACTTATGAACATCTCAATCTAGTTACATTTTTAATTCGAATTTGTACATTAATTTTTTAGTTCTGAATATACCTACAAATGAAATCAATAACATAGATGCGAATAATTTCAAAACTGAATGGGAAGAAATGTGTAACATTACAAAAACTTGTATAATTTTTTACTTTTTCAGATGTAATTGATTATTTTCAAATAAATACTATAGTTTAGATTTATTTTCAAAAGGTAAGAAGAAATTTCATGGGATCAACATTATTTTCACGAATTTAAAATAAATATTTATCGTTAACTTTATATATATAAGTAGAATCCTGGTTGTAATTAACAGCGAAAGCTTTAAACACATGTTTTTCTTTTCAATTAGGAATGCTGTGACCATCATATTCCTGTAATAGTTGGGTGACTTTAGTGCAATGTTAAAGGCTTTGAATTTGGGGCTAGCATTGTTCTAATGATTCTGGGTTTGATTTCTGGTACTATCAAAGACACGGCATTTAAATGCGGCTAATATATGGTTAAAATTATCGTGGTTAGAAGTCCTCGCGTTTTCATAGCAAGGAAGTCTGGAGAGTGGAGTGCCCAACTATAGTAAAAGGGTTACTCCTAATGCAATAGCAGGAAAAATTTGGAAATGCATGCTTTGGGTTTACTTAACCCTTTAGAACCGAGTGATCTTTCCTCCAAAGCCTAACTCCGTTTAAAGATTGATATAAAATCAATACTGTAATAAAAAACACGAGGAAATTTATATATAATTATTCCAAATTTCATAATTTACAAATTAAAATCACGCCGGTGTGATCACAGGCCTCAGAACGGAGGAAACTCTATCTTACATATGATACCCTGCTCCCTAAAGTGATCATGGTCCTGAACGGGTTATGTAACGTATCTCCTTTTTAATTCCTACTATTAGCTCACACTCTCTATATAGTTATTTATTTATTTATGTATCTTGGTGGAATTTTCAATCAATCGTTAGTAAAATACAATTTAAAGTGCTCCATTGAGCTGAAATTTTATGTACATGATTATTTTGGATGACAATACAACAATTTAATTATAATTAATAAAAATTAATTCATTAAAACTAATTATTTAAAGAATTACAAATACAACCACGTTGGTATCATTTTTGGCGACTTAGCGACCTTTTTGACGACTTGTGTCAAAACTTGAAAAACTTGTCAAAACGTTTTAAAGCATTCAGTTGAACTAAAATTTTATATACACGATTGTTTTGGATGACAGTACGATACTTTAATGATAATGAATAAAAATTAATTACCTCTTAATGTTGTGATTCTGTCCTATTGCGACATAGCCATCCTGTGATGACCATGTCGTGCCGGTTCCGCGTAAGCTAGAGGTGTGGGATTATCAAAATGATGAGACATAGTAGTTCTTAATACAACTTTTATTAAGAATAACTTATATTACTTAAATTCTAATTTGACAATTTTAATTAAAGTGAGAGTTAACACCCAA
>BMAV01008300.1:222450-241795 GCA_019973955.1 Trichonephila inaurata madagascariensis
TACAAATAATCATAAAATAGGAGTATAACTAGTAAACAAAAGCATATCTTATATTAAAAAGGAAAAATTAAAAACATAAAAGCAGAATAAAATTTAAGATAAATGGTAGTATACAATAAACATCATCACAGGGTAGGGGACTGCTTTATGAGAAGGATGTGTATACCACAAACAGTAAAATTATTGTTTGTATTTTGGAATATTTTTTTAATAAAAACATGCACTATTTTCAAATTCGCGGTGCTTTGTTTAAAGTATCCGACTACGTACGGAATCGTGATTTTGCAAAAGCGTATAAATGGATAATATTTATAATATTTAGTGTCACTTAGATTAGAAAACGTATATAAAATGGTTTTAAGAATATTATTACAATAAAAAATTATTTAACTATAATATTTTGACAAAAAATGAACATAGAATGACCCATTTTCAAAACATTCTCCTTTTATGGAAAATGCTTCTATAATAATAATATTTTGCCTGTATATAGTTTAGACCTCTCTACAGAGGCTGAACTAGAATTTTTGAAATATATTACTTGAAAGTGGATTTATCCATATTTTACTACAACAGATGGGAGAAATTTTAAGAAAAAAACGCTGATAATTATTTCAATTGGTAGTAACTCTGAAAATAATGTGAATGTTTCAAAACTCCTAGTCCAGACTCTCTGGAGAAGTCTTTACTTTATATAAGCAAAATATTATTTTTATAGACACATTTTTTATAAAAGGAGAACATTTTGAAAAAAGATTATTCTAAGTTAATTTTTCGCCAAAATATTGCATTTAAATACGTTTGTTTTTTTACATAATGTCCTTAAAACTATTTTATATACGTATTCTATTCTAAGTGGTACTAAATATCATGAAAATTATCCATTTATGCTTTTTAAAATCACGGTTCCGAACGTAGTTGGATACCTTAACAAAAACTTTTTTTTATTCTTTTTAGTTTTACTTTTGCCCTTTCCAATGTGAAAAAAATAAATAGAAAATCGCTTACACTTTCCATCACAATCGAACCACTCCTCTACACCACCCCCTCATTTAACACGAGAAAAGAATCTGACTATCGGATGACCAATTACAGATCCACCCTCTGACCCCCAAGGAACGTGCAGTGAAAAATAACGCCAGGTAGAGACTTTCATTACCCTGAGGAAGAGGAGCGCTCTTTTCGATTTTAATGAGTTTGGACATGTGTAAGTGCGTAACGGAACACCCTCTCTCGCTAGAACAAAATATTCTCTGAGCAAAGGACTTCTAATGAATTCTTAATAGCTCCCTTTCGACGGTGCTCTGAACATGACTTTACAGCGGTGTGTCGACCTTTCGAAAAGTTTCCCTTTCTGTTTTTCCCCCTCTTTCTCGCCTATTTCAATAAGTTTTTAGCGCGAGGATTTTTTACTATTTAAATTGAAAATGAATTTAGGTTTTCTTTATTTCAAGCTGCATTGAACTTTCCTCATTTCTATTGTTGTATTCTATGATTGTAGTGAATTGTGCTGATTCTTTAAATGGGGAGTTATTTTTCTAATATCCTTAGTAATATTATAAACGTGAAAGTTTGTGTGGATGTTTGGTACTCTTTCACGCAAAAACAACAGAATGGATTTTAATGAAACTTTTCAATAATACAGCTTATACATCAGAATAACACATAGGCTATAATTTATAAAGATGTTGTGTGAAGTGTCCAAAATATAACGATAATTGTAAATTAAGTAGGAAAAATTCTGCCATGTGCAAAAAAGCCCGCAACAGCATATATCTATCTTTTATGTTTGAAACAAAACTTTGCATTTTGTTTTGTCTACGCCAGGTGCCAGGGGCTGTGAAAGCTTGAACAGGCGGAGTTTGAGGCTGATTACAATTTTAACATAAAATAAATACAACAAAAAGTAATATTAGCGTATTACACTTCCAGATATAAATTATTTATGCTATTTTAAACGTTCATTATACAAAATTAGTAACAATGTGCTACTTTTGCTGAGCAGAGATCAGCTTTGGAAGGTGTTTTCAAAAATCGACTCACAAGTGAGTTACGAGGAATTGTAGATAAAAAAAAAACCTTTTTATCAGCTATTAGATTTACAGATATAAAATTTAACAAACAGGGGAGTTTTTTTATTCAGCTGAGATATACAAAAAGCTTTTTTGTTGTTGTTGTTGTTTAATTTGCAATTCACGTAAAATTAACTCATTAAAAACTTCTTTATCCTTCAATCTGTATTGTTGAATTTTTCAATTCACCCGTGCGAAGAACGGGTATAACAGCTTGTATACAATATATTTGAGTATAAATGTGTGGTGTTACGAATAAAATTACAAATTGTTAATATTTAATTTTTTTTCCGAAATTATATCTTTAACAGAGGTCTCATAACATTAAAAGTTACCTTGGATAATATTTGTTTGTTTGTTTCTTTTTAAAATTTCTTTTTAAAATCTCATTTTCAAATACAGTCGGGCCCGGATTTAATGAATTTATCAAGACCGAACATTTAGTTCATTAGTTCGGGGGTTTTCGTTACATCGGGGTTAAAAAAATACAAATATTTTGCACTTATCCTCTGGAAATTCTATAATAAGCAATCTGTATTAACATTAAGTGTCCTCCACTACAAGTTTTAAAAAAATGTTTTTGAACCTGAATGATGAATAAAAAGTATTTTATTAACGATTGAAAGTTTGAACAAGATATATATATATATATATATATATATATATATATATATATATATATATATATATATATATATATATATATAGTGAATTAATAGTAAGAATAAGAAGAATAATTCCTTTTTTGAATTATTAAACCCAAAGACGAAATTTGGTATGCATTTTTCTTTTGTTAAGTAGATACAGCTAAAAATGGGTTTTGCGAAAATCGACTCTTGGGGAAGGGGTTACGGTAGCGTAAAAAATAGTAATAATTTGCTTTAGATATTCAAGTTTTCACAAGGTGAGGGTTATAAAAATTATTTTGAATACCATCGAAATCCTAATTCAGTTATCAATAACTTAAAAACTGTATATCATAGTTATACAAAATCATGAACTACCCAGCAAAGAGAGCGAATAATGGCTAATCACTGATTTGTTGTTACATCGCATGTATGTTGTAAACATATATGCGATGAACGCTATTATAAACAATATAAAATTTAACTTATTTTATTTCTCTTTTTAGAAAACTTCCAGAGGGAGGCAAAGGCGAAACTTTCGAGATGCCGTCGCTCAAATCTCTCAGCAAGCCAAAAGACAAGCTCATGCAGTAAGCCACTTTCTTTTTCACTAGTATAAGTTAGAATTGATCATTAGACTTATGCTTTCTCCATATCATTCTGAAATATAGACAATATTACTCAACTTCTACCAAAAAGAGGAAGTAATTCGAATTTATACTTCAAATATTATTGAATTTATTATATATTTTTGAAATTTTCTTCTTAATATTCTCTGTATGAAAACCCTTCTCTCTTAATTTCTCTGTATGAAAACCCTTTATATTCTCATCATTCATACATTCATTTTATTTTACTGTTTTGTGTTCCTTCCACGTATAGCCTAATTTTCAACATATAGTACTATTTTTCTATGATGTCGAAAATTTCTGTTAAATGGGGAAGGTGGATCCATAAAGTATGGCTTAACCCTATTTCGCTGTCTTTAATCAGTGACAGCTTTAAAAATCGTAATGGTACTCCATTTTAGACCAATGACTCTTTCGTCATTATCAATTTTAATACCTCAACACCTCAGATTCTTATAATTTCTGTTTTTATCCAATCTTAGAAGGATATTCTTTTGCACCATTTATTTTACTTTTTTTTTTTTTTTTTGGTTTTTGATGTGTTTTTTAAAATCTAATTTCAATCATTCTTATCTTTGTAGGAATTACAATTTGTGTTTTATTATTTTATTTTATTGTACTACATATATATATATATGTATATTGTTAGTGTGACACACACACAAAATGATTGAGATTTGGTAGCTCTTGAGATTCGTGATTTCTTGTATTTGTTAAAACTGGATTGAATGTTCATTTGATCCCAACATCACATGCTATCTTTTCCTAATATGCAGCTAATTTTAATCAATGTTATGTAGGTTAAACGTATGAAATTAACGTATAGGCTTAAAGAACTTTGAATATAAAACCAATTAGAGAATTTTATGCAACAAGATCGTAAATTTTGTCGTAAAAATATTTAATATTTTAAAAAGATACTGATAAGTTATTTAAAGAATTAAAGTTAAGCGTCAATTTTTTTAAAAAAAAACATTTTTTAAATCATAAAAAATTATCGCATATGTCCGAATAAGACGAGACTGCGTTCTTTCTTCATATATTTTCCTGAAACTTGGAACTCGTATGAAGCCAAATTGAATTTTAAAAAATTCCTTTTTGTATATTAAACGAGAAGAGAAATTCGTATACGGCGCATGATCGTCGATATACGTTTCATGTCGTGGAGAAAAAGCTCGCAGTATGATGAGCATATGCATTCAGATATCCCAACGAATGAATGTGAATTTTACGATTGTTCGGAAAATTCATGTTTAGACCATGATATTGAAGAATGTATGCTTTTGTAATAAAAATTTTATGTAAAACAGCTAAATACAGTCAGACTTCTACATAACAAAGTCGCTAATTCCCGAAAAAGAATTCGTTATATGGAAAATTCATTATATATAGGTTCAACTTTCAATTTCCTTTATTAATCCCATAAAACAAATTTTAAATTCATAAGCACTGTATATTTAAAAAAAAGTAATTATTCACACCTTTTTGTAAATTAAATGTATTTATTTATATATCTTACCTATAAAAAAGAAAGAAAAACTGCACGAAAAGTTTTTTGACGCTATTATCCTCTTCCTGAACAATTAGATTTTTTCTTTGATGCTCAAGCACTTCCATTTTGACATTTTCGACCTACAAGGAACGAAGTTACTAATACGACTGATCAATACTACAAATGAATGGAGACTAGTTCAAGGACACGAGACTCCACTGATGGTAAAAGTGGATATCGAAGATGTTTGCAGTGAGCTGCACAATGGGAGTTAAAGGTTTCATTTCTTGGATGAAATGCTATTACTCTCGGCGAGTTAGGCACCTAATAAAACCAGTTCAATATTTATAAACACCATAAATACCATAAATATGCTAAAAGAGAGAATAACCCAAAATGTACAGAAATACTTCAAGGGAGAAAAAAATTGAATCACAAAAATAAAAGTTCGTTATATAAAAAACACACTTCGCTATAGGGAGGTTATTTTACGAAGAAAATTGTGAAATGTTCTTCGTTTCTGGAAAAAGTTCGCTATATAGAAAAATTCGCAATATAGAGGTTCGTTATATGGAGGTTCGACTGTAGTTATAAGATTAAAATTACTTGAGCATTACTAACTGACAATGTGTATAAAAAATGCTTTTTCTTAAGTTACGAATTATTATTTTTTTTAATCGAGATTAGCGTGTTTGTGTATATGAACACCGACCCCCTTATTTTTAACTTAAAAAAAAGTTACAGAAATTTCCGACTTAAGCACGAAAATATACCGAACTTATGTTAAGTATAATTTTAATGCAAATGGAAGAATTGCTGTTTGTATGAGATATTACATGAAACACAAAAAATTTCACTCTTATACATGTGTGGTTCCTCCGCTGTGCATTTAATTCAAATATTTAATTTATAAAAAACTATAGGCAAAAAAGTATTGAAAAAAATAAATGTTATTACCATTTTTGTAATAAATTTATGCAGTTAATTGTAAAAAATATTTAGAAGGAGTTCAACGAAAGAATCATATTTTATTTCGTAAAAGCTTACAACATATTTATTTGACAGAAAAATTAAAAAATTTCATCTTCCCATTGAGCTTTTGAAAGTAATTTCACTTTTTAATCTATTTATAAATTAAAAGCAAAAGCATATGAAAAACAAATATTTTATTTAACCAAAAGGGGAATTATCCTACTTTAACAACAGTTTTTTTTCCCCAAATATCTCTTTTTCCCATTGTGTTTAATAAAATACTGCTTTTAAATAGAATCTTAAACGAGACTTTCATTAAAAGCAGCCCTTTAAATGATAAAGCTTTCTTTTGTTTGAAATCATCGGCCTCTTTTAGAGATTTGGAATCAAAATTTTTCTCTTCTTTTCATGGTAATTCAACTCACACTATTCAAATTTAAATTAGTTGATAATCTTCGGTTTCTTTGCAATAGAATATTCTAAGCCACGATTTCTTTTCTTGCAAAATCAGTTGGATAAGATTAAAAAAAAACACTTTCGATAAAGTAAATGTGATGAATATTTAAGTGTATGATAAATGCTTCGATGCATAAATTACATCAGATAACTTCGAGTATAATTTTCTGTTTTCGTTTTTTTTACGACAGTTTACTTTTTCTTTCCTTAAAATTTTTATTCGATATATTTCGTTATGTATCCAGATTCATAAATTATAAAATTAGCTTGTGTAAATGGTGTTGTGTGTATATATAACAATAATAATTATCATTACTATTACAATCTGACGAGTGTAAAAATTTTTTTAATGATCATCAGATTTTAGATGATTAATGTAATTTTGAGAGGTTATTGATGAGGCAGTCATTTGTAGATAATTAATCCTATTTATTGTGAAGATGGACTCATACACGAACATACACATCTTAAACATAACAGTAGAGAAGACGCACAGCACAAAAAGACACAAACATTACATTTTGACGAAGATAAAGATGTAAAGAGGGTGGATTTTCCAGAACATTTCGGTATTTATACAAAACGACAAACCGAAATACAACTTCACATAGTCTCCGTGGACGGAGCTCTTTTATTGGTGGAATTATATAGTTCGATAGATTCCCGTTAGGCGGGTAGCTAGTTATTATTTTCGCTCAAGTCCTAAAGGCCAGGACCATTACAATTTGAAAACATGTTCAAGATTAAATTAATGGGAATTATGACGTATATATAATTTCGGATTTTTTTTATATCCATCCAAAATCTTTAGTCTTAACCTTAAAAACCTTTGTTGTGGCATTTATTCACAGTTGCTCTAGAACTGTGTTAATGATTCAAAAATACGCTATACGTACTCTTAAATATTTACAACATATTTTCATATAACAGGAAGCAAATAATGCATACAGATCTGCAATAGCATAAATAAAACTCAACAACTCAAATCCATAAGGAAAATGAAATACACATTCTCTGTCAAATGTTTGACTCCTATGTTGTTTCCCTGCATGGTTTACCTTCAGGCTGGGAAGAAACCTTTTAAAGTTTTCTCGTCAAGATTCTAATAGGGACATTTATCTTTAGTAGGGACATATCTCGAGCCAACTGATTTGACATTAGTGAAATTTATTTATTTTTTTCTTGGCCTTCGCATGACCTTTCTTATACTCCTCTAGTAGATGAACAAATAAGTCCAAACTTTCCACAGCAATATTTTCAGGGAAAAAGTGTCTTCATATTACTCTAAACTTTTATAGTCATAACCCATGTTTATATTTATTGTACTGTTTTTAAAGTGGGAAACATTCGATAAAAACATATGCACATCGGATACATCTGGGATAATTTGGTGTTCACTAAATGTAAAATTAATAGAATACTTAAGCTATCAGCAAAAATTTATATACATTTTCTCCCGGCTTTGCCTAGCTTGATGATTTAGTGGTTGAACCCAGTGGCGCACACGAGGGGGGGGGGGCGGGGGGGGCCGGCCCCCCCCCCAAAGCACTTGATTTTTTCCGATTGGTTACAATTCTTATATAATAAGTAAAATTTAATTAAATATTTGTCATTAATGATTAATTTTATTAATTAATGCTAATTATTTATTCAATAGTTAGTTTTTTACTGTGTTTTGTTCCTGAAAATCGACAGGATCAAAAATAGCATTATACAAGAATGGTGAACTTTCAACCCCGAACCCCCCTTGAAAAATTCCTGTGTGCGCTACTGGTTGAACTTATGATTAAAATTTAGTCTTTCTAATTAAAAACAAATGTGTGCAGCAATAAAGGAGAAATGAAACATGTTAATTGAAATGGATTTCCAAGGCACATTCTTGATAGGATGAGGAAATTTGGAAATCACATTTACTTGTTGTATTCCTGTAATTGACGAGCATATGCATATCATTAGTGAAACTGATAATCAGTTATGAATTCAAATTTGGAAGCGTGACAAATTATCTCGTACAAAATTAAAATAAATCTACGATTTTTATAATTTATCCTTTCGTTTCTTTATAAAGGATATTTTGGATCATCTTTACTTTTACACATGATTTCTCTTTCCATCAGAGTTTCAACTTACATTCAGCAGATCCAAACAATTCTCTGGAAGATCTCCGCTAAACGACAGCATCTTTTTGCAGAAATCTCTACCTTTAAGGTCTTAACCCACCTTCCACCCGATCCCAAACACAGGGAGGGATCGATTCGACAGTTAATCAACGCATCGTCACTCGATTCCACCCCCTTTTCACGGACTCTTTTCTACGCGAAGGGGGTGAGAATCTACCTCGGGGGATTGGGATTGCTCTAAGCGTCTATTGATAGCCGTCTGTGGATCAAGGAGGGCAATTCCCAGTCCGTGCGGCTATTCTTTCCATCCCACTTGATGATTCCTCCCCTCCTCGAAAGGCGTGAGGTGCATTTTATTCGACTCGGGGGCGATTTTGGTGTGAATGGAAACTTGAACGATGTCCTCGGGGGTCTTCGAGGTATGATCTGCGATTCTAAAAAGAGATGGGAAGAGATGGCACGAAATAGGGATCTTTTTTCTATACCGCCCTTCCGAATTTTGATGCTAGATTATATCAACATGTAGAGATCTGAGATTTTGTTTAGTTAGTGTTGCGTTGGAGTTGTTCCTTTCCATTACAAAAATTGATGTAGAGTAATAGAAGCTGTTATACTTTAAATTCAAATGTGTCTTAAAACCCTCATATGGTGAAGTTGTAGCAATAAAGAAGAGAAAAGTACCATTAAAATGCCTTCAGTGTCATTTAACTGTGGTTTACAATAAGTGTAAATAGTTCAATGTATTGCGTATTTATACAACGCTAGTTAGTACTGCTTAAGACTGAAATTTCAGCTTGGGAATCGATAAAGAAGACAACTTTTGCAAGAGCTAGGGCAGCAGCTAGTAATTGTGTTGTAGCTTCACAGACAGCCAAGTCCTCCCCATAGTAATTGGTGGCGTTTTCTTCCCACGGCCAATGAGTCCTCAAACAGCCGGCAGAACCATGCCGCGCGGGCTCCGTTTGTTTTTGATATTTCAATATATAGTTTGTGATTTGAGGTACTTATAACTAGAAATTATAATGAAAATATTTCAGAGGTCCACGAATACTAATGAAAAATAGATAATAATCCTCTTCTTGTGACGGTTCATCTTAGTTATTAGCAAAGAAACATGATACTTGGACTTTATCTTTAGTTTATTCAGTCTCTGAATAATTAGTAACAAAATTAAGTATGTGGTGTGCTTTAACTTAATCCTACCTTATATAAAAGAAGAATTAAAATGATAATTACGAAGGACGTTCCGAAAGTAAGCTTTATCATTTTTTTTTCACGAGGAAGCTTTATTGCCAAAAAACATAACACCAGGACATTATTAACTATACGCACTATTTTTTTACATAGATTCCTCTGACATTTGTCGTTGCGTGCAATGTTTGAAGAAACCACTGTGATAAAACTCCAGTGTCCTGCAACGCGAGGAACTGTCTCGCACAGCCTGCTCAATCCCAGCACCGATTTGTAAGCAAGTTCCTCACAGATGAGCTTGAATGCTTCCGCGTCATTAAGACGGCTTTGGTATCTGGGGCAATGTCGAGCAGCCATATCTCATCGCCTGTGATGATTCCGATCAGGAACTCGTTTCTCTCAGAACTTTTCAATAACTCGAAACATCATGGATCAAGTGTTAGACCACTCTGACACCGTTATGCGCATGCCTGTTTACAACATTACCTGTACTCTACCAATGCTATTTTCATTTGTGAATGGACACCCTCCCTTAGGCCTTTATCCTTGGCTTTCAGCCTTCCTTCATTAAACAGGCAACGCCAACGGTCAATCATCTGATGATACAAGTAAGTTGGTGATAAGTATACTTACCATGGACTCATGCATAAAGGGTTAATACATTTGAAACTATATCAACCAAGTGACAATATACAAAAATACTCAGAAGTTTTATTTTTGATCCACACAAATCTCGTCAGACATTCTCTTTAATTCAATTCGTTCTTAAAATGACTCAATTTTTTTATGAATGCAAAAAAACGTCTAAAACAGTTTTCCCCTTAGTGTGATGTGTGTGTGTGTCACATAATACCATTGCTACTTCACCCCATTCGTATATAGATAACATATTTTTCACTAAGATGGTCCACATATCTCAGATTTAAATACTTCAGGCTGAAAATATTTCAGATTGACATCCATTAGATTAATATGACCTGAAAGTCAGGTACTTAAATGTCCAAATTAGCTCGAAATGCTGAACTTCTTAGAAAACAGCAATTCAACAACAGCTTCGTACATGTTTAAGAATATTTTGTGGTTCGAGTGAAGAGAAACCTTGCCAAACATCACGTGAAAACTGTTCCCACTTCAATACAGTTGCAAGAAACCCATCCGTTCTTCCGACGCATCACTCGAACTGGTAAATGTTCCCAGAAATCCACCTCCGAAATTCCAGTCCTCACTACTCACCAGAGGAAACGTCACATGCAGGAAGTAAACAAGCACCCCCCCTCGGAAACTTAATACCGTCTACGAAACTTCATCCTTCCCAACCCCACTCTAAAAGCAAATGGGCGAACCTGGAGAGGAGAGAACAAATAAAATCACTGCACAGAAACGGAACGATAGAAAAGAAGTTACCAGAACGCTTTTCAAGGGGAGGGGAGGGGAGAGATTCCACCAGCACCCTTCCTCCTTCCCCTTTCCTTTGCCAGTCGCCATTCAAGTCTTGATGAGGTTTGAAGTACGAGGGGTGGGAGGAAGGCGCGTTTGAGATTCCCACTTGATTCTGCGGAATGTCAAGATTGCGAACAGTTGCTCTGCTCTCGAAATGCCCCGCGTTCCAAAAAGGATAGGCAAATGAACATCTCAATTGGTAATTGGACGCACGTTCAGGAGATGGGGGTGCACTCCGTTTGGAAATGGGGGGAATGCGAGGAGGTATATTGGAAATTGCAATATGCCGTTGCCGGAGCAACGCACTGGAATGGTCACTATGTATTCGAAAGCATTGGAAAATCCGAAACGCAATCTTTTTCTAGTTAGTTTCAGACGTGTTGTGAATATTTCAGTTTTGGAAACGGTACGAACTAAAAGTGAGCGATGAATACAGAGCAACGATAAAGTAAGGATACACATACAGTTTCAAACTAACTATACTATGCTAAGAGAATGTAATTTTGTCTCAGATTATAGAGTGTTAATTACGGTTCATTGAACCAGGGACGCCTTACTTCTTGAAGCCTGGGCCCAGAGGCATTTTAATGTTTTCTGAGGCCTTCGGACCATTATTTAGAAGAAGGCCCGACTTGTGACCTTTAAGGTATCCGACTACGTTCGGAACCGTGATTTTAAAAAAGTGCATAAACGGATAATTTTCAGGATATTTAATGTCACTTAGATTAGAATACATGTATAAAATTGTTTTAAGGACATCTTGACAAAAAAAAATTGTTTAAATACCATATTTTGGCAAAAAATTAACTTAGAATAACCTTTTTTCAAAATGATCTTTTATAAAAAATGCTTCTAAAATAATAATATTTCGCGCGCGCTTGTGTAAAGGAAAGACTTCTCCAGAGAGTCTGAACAATGATTTTTGAGAAATTCACATTATTTTCAGAGTTACAACCCATTGTAATATAATGTGATCGGCGTTTTCTTCTTAAAATTTCTCCCCTCTGTTGTTGTAAAAGAGGGATAAACCCACTTCTAAGTTATATATTTCAAAAATTCTAGTTGAAACTCTGCACATAGGTCTGAGTTATATACAGGCAACATATTATTATATAAAAGAAGCATTTTTCACAAAAGGAGAATATTTTGAAAATGGGTCACTCTAAGTTCATTTTTTTTCAAAATATTGTACTTAAATAATTTTTTATTGTAATAATACTATTCTTAAAACAATTTTATATACATTTTCTAATCTAAATGACACTAAATATCATAAATATTATCCATTTAAACACTTTTGCAAAATCATGATTCCGAACGTAGTCGGATACTTTTAAGTAGACTGCATACATTTTTAAATACTCGTACAAACTTTAATTTGAAACACAAACAAATGTGCATGGCTCACAATCTCGCAAACCAGTTCAACGGACAGCAGCATTTCAAATAAACGAATTGACTGATCGCTTATGGTATTAAGTCCAGGCCTAGGCTTGGACAACGGTCATACCACTGTTGCCAGTTGACATGTATTTTAAAATTCCCTGTTTTTAAAAGAATATGTTCCGAAATAATATTCGAAAATTAAAATTATTCAGATCATGATCTTATTAAGGATGAGTCAAAACTAAACGAGACCCCCTCCGAGGATGAGGCCCCGGGCTAGGGCCCAGTTTGCCCATGGCTTAAGACGTCCTTGTAGAGAACTGTTGGTTCAAAACTATGTGACTGTAAGTTAGATAAAAAATAAGAACTTGCTTTGCTGAATCTTACAGATTTTTTTTTATTATTACTGTCTACTTTAACATTAGCGTCATTGACGAAATCTTCGTCAATTTAACCCCCATAATACAAGAAAAAAAATTAAGAATTTTCTATTTAATAAATAGGAGTGATAGTCCAAAAAATATTCTGATGTTAAATTTAATGAAGGGAACACTTTATTATTTGAAAAGATATTCTAAAGAGGTAAACTTTTTTTATTTGTGAGTTGCAAAGCAACAACTCTGGTTCTCATGTCAAGTTATGCTGTGGAAAATATAAGATAAAAATTGTTTCTTCTATGATTCGAAAGTTGTTTTTATTACAATCACTCTCAAAGTACCGATCAGAGATTAGAGCA
The DNA here is from genome assembly GCA_019973955.1 of Trichonephila inaurata madagascariensis. NCBI lineage: Eukaryota > Metazoa > Arthropoda > Arachnida > Araneae > Nephilidae > Trichonephila > Trichonephila inaurata. Next base: position 235,571 of record BMAV01008300.1, read on the forward strand.
GGGGTCGGCAACCTTTTAGCTCTAGCGTGCCAAACCAGTCTGCTAATACACACAGTAGGTCATGTTTGAAAAATTTAAGATTCCCGCGATATTGCAATTATATTATAGCAACTATAGTATTGACCGCGATTAGAGATATTATGTTTTTCAACGTGAATAGCAACAAAAACAAAATATAAACAAATTAAACGCAGAATATGAAATGTGACTTCAGATAATTTCAATAGACGTAGATGTCGACAGTTTGTGTAAAACAAGTAATATAGAAAAAAAATTTAAGTCAATTCCTACTTAGATCAAGAAAGAAAATTTTTATTTTAGCTACTTTTTATTAAATAGTTCCAATTACTATAAATAGGTATATACATATAACAGAATCGCAACATTAAGTTGTAATTAATTTTTATTAATTATCATTAAAGTATCGTATTGTCATCCAAAACAATCGTGTGTATAAAATTTCAGTTCAACTGAATGTTTTAAAACGTCAGAAAAAAAACCGTTTCAAGTTTTTTTTTCGCCAAAAGGGTCGCTAAGTCGCCAAAAATGATGCCAACGTGGCTGTGTGTATTTGTAATTCTTTAAATAATTAGTTTTAATCAATTAATTATTATTAATTATAATTAAATCATTGTATATTGTTATCCAAAATAATCATGTATATAAAATTTCAGCTCAATTGAGAGCTTTAAAATGTATTTTATTAACGATTGAAAATTCCACCAAGATAAATAAACTAATATATAGAGAATGTGAGCTAATAGTAGGAATTGAAAAAGATGACTTACAGAATTGAATCAAAAGATTTTACGAGCGCTGGTAAAAGTGTACTGCCGGCCAAGGGTATTATTTTGAAGGGAGTTGTATTTTAAAATCTTCAAGGTAAGGACTTTTAAACCATGTCCCTGAACTTTTGAATCCCACTACGAAGTTCTGATATGCGGTTTCTTCTCCACTCATATCTAGATATAATTTAAAGCCCTAAAAGTAGTCTTGGTTAAAAACAGAAAGACTGGATTTCAAAGAATATATCTACAAATTTTTGTAAATAAATAATGTTTATTCGAACTTTATATGCCACTGCTCCTGTATCCTCAAAATCCCATTCATAAAACTCTAAACGAGTACTAAAAGTTTAATATTGAATGAAAACTTGCATTTTAATCGTTGATCTAAGATTTATACTTACAAAGCGAATTAAAATTCTTTTAATTGAATAAAATCTAGAGAAAATGCAAAACATTTTTTGGAAATGATTCAAAAAAATTAATCAATAAAGTGATACGTATAATCGATCTCTGTTCCATTTCATCCATTAACAACTCATCAAGGGTATATATTACAGCTATCTTGATCTATCCTGAATTCAAATGAACCCCTTACCACCACCCCGCAAATGTGTAATAAGAAACGCCTCAACCCTCTCAATGAAGTCATACAGAGCGACCAACGGGTTGAAAATTAACACGCCGGGGTGTCAACTCAGCGGAGTAAAAAATCCACTATGTGTTCAATCGCCACATAGCCGAGACAAAAGGAACTATTTTATTGCGCTCTTGCTTGCCCATCGAGATGGCCCTAATTGAAGTTGACTCCGTAAAATGCCGCGCACTCTCGGTTCCCATGGCAACAAAGGGAATCGCGGAGTTTTCACTGCGGAATGCTCTCTACTGATTGGTGATGACACCAGTAGGGGGGTGAGGGAGGTGAAAAAAGTTGACTTAATCGATTCTCTGTTAGGGGTGCTTGGAAGAGGAAAGTTGCGTGTTTTGTTTGAGCTGTTGCGTTGAAATTTTGGTTAATTGCAGGCGAAAATGGGGATTTTTTTTGTCACATAGGGATTTTTTCCCTTCATAATCTTGTCTTTACTCTGTCAAACTGTGTTTTTGTTACCTGTAATGAAAATGTATAGTGAAGGTTCGTGAGTTGGTGTGAAAAGGTTGAAGTCTCTTTAGAACAAAACAAAAAAATAGTTATTTTATGCTCGATAAAAAAGCATTGAAGGAAAAACTTAACTTTTCAGTTCATCTTTAAGATAGATATATCAGAGTGTAATTAAAGATTTTTTTTTTGAAATATCGCCATTAAAATACTTTTTGTAAATTTTTAACATAATCTGCGAGAGTGTTTTTTAAAAACTTATAGCATACTTTTGAATTTTTAAATAAATTTTCATTCTTTTCAGAACGTAATGATTTGAGGCAGCTGATTTTACATGAAGAATCATTTAATATTTTTTTTTTCCTTTTAATAGCTCTCTGTTCTCCGTTATCTATTAAATATCGTAATTTTTAAGAGTGAAAAAAAGAGTTTTTCTTATAATTTTATAATTATGTTGATACAATATTGAACTTTGAATGTGTAATATCTGTTTATTTAATTCATACGTAAAAGAATTAATAAAATGAAATTTTTAAGAAACGAAAAACACAAAAAATTTCTCATTTTATAAAAAGTAATGACATTTTATCCATAAATAATTTGTTTGCTACTTTTGTTCTGATTTTAATATCATTAGACTTCTTCTTTAAAAAGCAGTTCAGATTTTATAGCACTTTCATGTTTAAAAACTATAGGTAATTCTTTAATTTTTTTTTGTTTTTTTGCATTTTAAAAATGATAAAACTGATGCTAAAGAGATGAAAATGCAACTTTATACGTTTTATGTACTACCGTTCCTAAAATAATAAATCACTTAAAAACGAACGAAAGAAGAAGCATGTGTTAATCTGTTCATTAATGTCGCACTTGAAGCCCAGTGGCTGAATGATTAGTGCAACGCGCTTCCGCACCACAGGTCCAAGATTCAAACCCCGGACTGGGCAAGGTTGACTCAGCCTTTCATTCCTTCAGTGGGTTGATAAAATGAGTTCCAAGCTTGCTTGGGAACTTAACACTGAAGGTTTCGTGTCTGGCTGACCATCTGACCGGAGCATCTGCTCAGGGCCCAAGGTCGCGTATACTGAGGTGCGCACAGTAGGCTTTGCCCTCACAGGCTATCGCGCCACTGAGTTAAGTTAATGTCACACTTAGAAAAACAAGATGGACAGTTCGCGATAGATCACTTTGTTCTAAACCAGCCAAGTGACGAGGATGATACTAGGGTTGCCATCTCACTCTCTATATTACACCTTGTGAGGATTTTGAGTTTCAACGGATTTAACATGCAATGGCTCCTCTACACGATGGATATTTCGTGAATGAATGAGTTAATATTAACGTCGCACTATTTAGTTACTCGGGGCTTTTGGCGAAGGATCTCGTAATTTTGAACCATCGTCAAGTGACGAAGGACGACACCTGAGCGGGCACCCACCTCCTAACTTTCACACCACACCAACGGGAGGACGTTAAAGCCTCGACCTATTTAACGTGCATCGGCTCCCTCCATGGTGGCTCTTCAGCGGTGCTGGGCTCGAACTCATGATACTCCAACCACGAGTCCGTTACCTTGACCACTAAGTTATCACGACCACTCGGATATTTCGTGACGAGGACATGAACACTCAAGTCGATTGCATCAGCACCGACTACAAGTTCGTTACCACACCAATTGTTATACCGAAGGTACCTTTCTGGACTCACATTCTTATACAAGGAAATTTTTAAGAAATTCTCAATTTAAAGTTATAAAAATTATCCATTTGAGTTCCGAAACTTCTTGTTGTTTAATACATAAGCAGAAAATTATTTTAAAACAAAAACACGAAATTCGTTTTCTAGTATCATGTGCTCTTCCAGTCTGAAAGCTCTGGTTAAAATTTAAAAACTTTTAATTTGCTGAAATAAGAAATATGTAAGAAATCAATTGACTAAATTTTATTTTAGTTCAAGTCCCCCTGTAAAGCAGCATGAGGGGTATTGGCGGCGGATTTTGCAATTTTGAATGTCCAGTGACAATGGCGCCAAGAATTCAATAAAACAAATGTTATTGTTATTGTCAGGAATTATGCGCGTTCTTAGTTATTATTTTTTACCAATAGCTGCTTAGACATGGCATTAATTATTTCTTTAGTGTTAAATGTGTGTTTGTTGTAATAATGTTGTTAATGTTGTGTTAATGTGTTTTGTGTTAAGAAGGGATATTTATGTAGGTACTATCCCAATTTTGGCGATAAACCGCGATACTTTAACTACAAGTCTGAGATAAATTGCCAAACATGTTACGAGGTATGCCAACCTGTGTGATACTATCCTATGCACTGTTAAACATTTTCCACCACAAGCAGAAATTTTTTGAAAATCGCCAGATGTCAGTTAAATTTCTAGAAAGGTCACCAATGGGGTTAGTATGCTAATACAAAAAAAAAAGTTTGCATAAACGTATGAGATCATGACAGGGTCACTTAGAACCACGCCAATAATTCAAAAGAACAATATCTGATGTATTTGCGGTGGACTCCATCAGAGGACCCCTTTCCTGTTAGAGAACTAGTGACGTCTCAATGGTCATGGAGTTTCGCGCGGGACATACCAATGTTTATGTTATAAGGCAAATCACCTTTGACCTCCTTTATCCAGCCGACTGAGAAGTGACCGTATAAGTTGACGCGTCAATCTCAGTTTCAAGTTTCACCAGGTGAGGGGTGACTAGGACCAATAGACGAATAGTAATTTCAGCTATGTTTCAAACAGAAATGATTCTGCCTCACATGTCGCTTTTTTGGGCGTATCGTATTCCACCTTTAAATAGACACCAAAAGGGGAAACTCAGAGACTCTCTGTACGCATAAGGGGTTTCACAGACGTTAGAGAGGCATTTCTACAGGCTTCGATATTCTACGACGCTTCTACACGCTTCAACACTCTACGACACTTCTACACACTTTAACTCTCTACGACGCCCCAACACACTTCAACGGTCTCTATCCAATTGACTTCCAGATTCACTTGGACGCTCTCAGACTTACAGTGACCTATCAAGGCTCCCAACTAGAAGCATCTCAATGTTGTCCTAAAGCAGCCTTTTACAAAAATGATTCGGCCTTAACAGCGACCTCAACAGCGCTGACTCTTAGCAGTGCCATAGCACATTCAAGCTGCCGATCTTTTCTTTACAAATAGTATTTCACCGATTTTTTTCAATTCCTACTATTAACTCACACTCTCTATATATTTATTTATTTATTTATTTATCTTGGTGGAATTTTCAATCGTTAATAAAATAAGTTTTAAAGCGCTCCATTGAGCTGAAATTTTAAATACATGATTATTTTGGATGACAATACAGTGATTTAATTATAATTCATAAAAATTAATTGATTAAAACTAATTATTTAAAAAATTACAAATACAGCCACGTTAGCATCCTTTTTGGCGACTTAGTGACCCTTTTAGCGACTTGTGTCAAAACTTTAAAAGATTTTTTTTCTCACGTTTTAAAGCATTCAGTTGAATTGAAATTTTATATACACGATTGTTTTGGATAACAATACGATACTTTAATGATAACTAATAAAATAGAGTTACCATTTAATGTTGTGATTCTGTCCTATGTATATACATATTTATATTAATTGTAACTATTTAATAAAAAGTAGCTAAAATAAAAATTTTTCTTTGTAGATCTAAGTAGGAATCGACTTTAAAAAAAATTATATTAGTTGTTTAAACATTATGTCACTAGAAATATCTCACTCTGTCTGTCTTCGTATCATCGAAGACAATGAACAACTGCCCATTCAAAAATACAAATTTCGGATAATCGAAGTATATTTATACCCGAATGTAAGACGACAATGCCTTCAACTTTGCTTAGCAGAAAAAGAGAGATAATCCGTCAAATCTTTTCTGCCCACGTATAATGTACTCAGATACTATCTTCTAAGACTGCAGAGATACAAAGTCGTATCAAATATTTGTGACACTGTTATGGCGGAGATTCTTACCCAGTGTCGTTTCCTGAATAGTGTCGTTTCCCTTGACAGGAAATGTTATAATGTAACTTTCGCATTCTATCTATAAATAAATTACCTTATGCCTTTCTATAAATAACTTTATGTCCTTCAGAAATGTACTTGATGTCTACGTGGAAAATTATGTATGCTATTTTTTTATTTTCATTTTATTCATCCATTTTTGATTTTATCTGTCTCTTTCGTGAATTCGTAGACGCAATTTTCATGGAATAAGATGTTATTTATGTTCATAGTCTCCAATGAAATCCCTATATTTCCGAGCAAGCTACGTTACAATGCAAAAATATTGATATTCATTATTATAACG
>BMAV01008301.1:0-73376 GCA_019973955.1 Trichonephila inaurata madagascariensis
CTATTTTATTTCTTTTCCCCAATGAATTGCATTTAAATAATATTTTATTGCAATAATATTACAACAATTTTAAATTCATATTCTAATTCAAGTTGAATTAAATATCACACACACACACAAATTACTTATCTATATGCATTTGCATAATCACGGTTCCGAACTCTCTCTCTCTCTCTCTGTGGCATATCTTAAGTCATAAATATTTATTATACAGTGGGGGCCCAAAAATTGTAATACTTTTTTAAATTTTGGGTTTTTTTAAGTTTGATATTTATGGGTTTTTAGTCACAAAATGCTAAGTATTGTATATCATTTCAAAGGGAATTTAAAACAGAATTCAATACAAAAAAACAAAATTCAAATATTTGCAAAGGATAAAAAGTTATACTGTAATAACTGTCTATATACATTAGATACTGATGATAGCAGTAGTATCGACTTAGTGGGGCCCCTTTAAATTTTTTATTACAACTTAAATCGATTTTTCCCGTAGTGAAAATATTTTTCCTTTTTCCTTATTATTACATGATGACGGAAACAATTATACCCTTTTTAATTTCCCTTTTTTTATTTCATGGGTACCCATTCGGAAAAAAAGTTTTAAAGGGTAAAAGTTTCGGGGATTGAGGTCAGGACTGTTTCCTGGCCAAACAACAACTAAATTTCTTAGAACGGTACCAGTCTTTCAATTACTTTAATGTGTGACAGGGCAGAATCTTGCTGAAAAATAAATGAACATTGTTGGTAAATGTCCCTAGGGAAAGAGAATTTTGGGGTTCTAGAAGGGTGTCAATGTATTTTATGACATTCAATGTCTTATTGATTTTAAAAAGGGGACCATACCATTCTGATATTATGACTAATTTATAAAACTTTTTGGGTACTTCATTACCTGGGTGCAGTCGGATGTAGCATTTCTGTTATTTTACTCTTACATATTTTTGGTATCACAACAATAACGATATTTTTTTCATCCCCTATATAACGTGACCAAAATCATTTGTCCAATTTAAAGTGTTCCATCGCCCACTGTAGTCCCCTTTTTGCGCTGCTGTAAGTTGAGATACGGGTTTTCTGGGAAATTTTACCTTTTTGTCTTCACTCAATTTACCCTGATTGTTTTGGTGACAGAAACACCAATATCACTCAGATCACTTCTGATGGATGTCCATGAAATTATTTTATCTCTGAAACATAGTATTTTGTTCTTTTGTCATTAACAGATGTAGTGCACCTTTTTCGGGCATTTCTTGCTTTTTTTTTATTATTATTAAATTTGTCTCCTGACATCTGAAACAAAACTCTCAGTATCCAGATGTAGTCACTAAACTACCCAACTGTTATGCAATTTTAACGAAGGAAATACAACTTTCTCGTATCCAATCTATCTCGTATCCAATCTCTTTTACTTGATGTCATTGCTTTTTACTAAATATCATTGTTATCCTGGCCAGAAAACAGTCCTGCCCTTAATCCTATCGAAAACTTGTGGCACCGTTTGAAAACTCTTGTCCGAATGAGGTACCCATGAAATAAAAAGGAACTAATTAAGGATATAATTATTTCCTGTAATCATGTATTAACGAAGGAAGAGCTTAAAATTAATTTCAGCTCAATGAAACATCGATGTGAAGCTGTAATAAAGGTTTAAAGGCAGCCTCACTAAGTTCTGATAACTCACTACTGTCATCAGTATCTAATGTATATCGACAGTTATTACAGCACAACTTTTTTGCGTTGCAAATATTTGAATTTTGTTTTTTGTATTGAATTCAGTATTAAATTCCATTTAAAATGATATAAAATACTTTGCATTTTGTGCAACGTAAAATTTTCTATAAGCATACAAACTTAAAAAACCTAGCAATTTAAAAAAGTGTCCACAATTTTGGCCACCACTGTATATTCCAGGAGGGATTATTCATAATGCCCTCCTGGATTTAGAAGCACTATAGTAAAAAAAACTAAGTCGAATACAGTAAAAAGAACATTTAAAGGAATACAGGAGCAGTTCACGTTTTATTTACGTATTTTACAGGTGTTGTATATGTGAACCCTTGGTCACACGGCATACATCAATGCAACAGTCTAATTCCTACCCCACTTAACACAACATGGTTCCGTCAACGTTATTGACAGATCGTGTTATACTTTCATGCAGTTCTGCTAAGCCACGCAGCAATGGGAGCACGAAAATTTAGTCTTAAGTAAAAGACCAAGTTTTAGGATGCCCTGGGTAACACGGAAAGGATAACATATGTTGTCCCGTTGATAGTTTTATTTCCCTTTTAGGGTGTGGTAAACTGAACTAGGGCATTGATAATGCCTTAAAAAAATTCCCTATAACCCTCTGAAAAATCAAAAATAAAACAATTTTTTCGGCCCCCTAAATGTTTTTTTTCCTGAATTTCTTTTTTATAGTCCTTCGGGTTCAGGGAAGGGGGGAATGAATAATCAACCCCGGCGAATAAAAAATTTAAAAATTTTTTAAAAATTCCCCGGTATCTTCCCCTTTAAATTAATGGTAAAAAAAGAATATTAAACATATTATTGCACATTTCAACCATTTAAGTTTTCGGTTATTCATTAGGTAATTGAAATCTTTTTTGCTTTTGAAAAAATAAAAACGGAAAACCACTTTCTTTCCCCTTGTATATTCAATAACTCCATTTCACCCTCCCCCACAATGCACAATATTTCACCTCGCGAATCACTGGCGAGCATTATTTATATAAGCTCCCCAAAGGGTAGACAAGCGCATTCCATTCACCCAAACGGATGCTTTTTGAATGCATGGAAACGGATGGCCGGGCATCTCTTTTCGGTGAGAAAGAGATAAACTCCGGATTTGATGGGAACTTGAAAAAAAAGTTTTTAAGGACCATTTTTCCCGGGACCCCCTTTTTTCCCGTTTTTGAATGAAAACGGCGAGAATTTCCCCCGTCGGGATTCCCCCCGGCGATATTTAAAAAGGTTTCTTTTTTGGGGCCCCGGAAGGGTTTTGTTTTTTCATTTGGTGAGGGGGGTTTTGGGAAATGGGGGGGGCCCCCTGCGGTAAAGCGCCTTTAAGTCGGTATACTCGGTTTTTTTCCCTTTGGGAAATTTACATCTTTTTCAAAAAAGGGGAAGTTTTATATTGTTTTAAAGTACACTATAGCGCGTTATAAGTGATAGGTATATGATTGTACGAGTATTAAGGATTTATTATATTTGGTCGATGTTATTTTTTATTAAAAAATTAAATTTCTTTTGTTATTGACAAATGTTTTCAAAGCAATTTCAAAACAAAATCCTCCAACGACAATGGTGCACACAGGGGGAGGGAGGTCCTGAGTCCGGGCCGCCAATTGCCTTTTTTTCCTTACAATAATCATATTATATAGTACGTACAATTTAAGTATTTGTTAATTTATTTTATTAATTAATGCTGATTATTTATTCAATAATTTATTTTTTGCTCCCGACAATCGACAAAATCAAAACAATACATTTGGCAGTGTATTGGGGTATGATATGAGAAGGGTGTACACTTTCGACCCTAGATCTCCTCCCCACCCTTGAAAAATTCCTATGTGCGCCACTGCCCAAAGAAGATATATTTTCTATTTTCATGAGACATATTTCTTACTGTCAAATATACAGCACGATATTTTTAATGTTTTGATATAAAATCGATTTTATATAATTGCGTTTGTATTTTTTTCATAGCTTATTAATATGTATAATTTTTCTTACATTTTTTTCTCTCTATCTCTCATAACCCTTCAAAAACAGGAAGAAAAAGAAATTAAAAAAACTTTCAAACGGGGAATCGCTTCCTCTGGGACCCTTATAAAAATATTTCCAAGACCCCCACGAACTTTCCCCAAAAAATTCCCCTTCAATGAGAAAATAAAACGAGATTAATTCCCTTTGCAGCTCTTTGTATCATATTATGTTATATTAACGACTCGTTAAAAACGTAGGCAACCCGAATTTTTAAAATTTTTCCTAATTTCGACGGTCTTTTTTTAAATTTTGGGCAAAATGACAATAGCGACACCTGAGTTGGCTCCCTACGCGAACGTGAAAACCCTTAAAACTTGTCTTTTTGGGTAATGTTAAGGGGAAAAGGGGCCCAAATTCGGAAAATTTTTCCCGATATAAAAGTACTCAACATTAATATTATATTCTGGCTTCCTAAAATTTACCAAGAGAGAGAATCACTTTTTTTTTTTTTTTGTAATTTTTATCCGAGTTGACACATTTTTTCTTTTATAAAATGTGTTTCGATTTTCTCCTATTCTGTAATGCTAAATGAGCTATACCTTTACATGTTAAAAGGGGGGAAAACTAATTATTTATGAAATATTTTGAAATTTTAAAACCACCGTATTACAAACAAATGAGTTACAATGTCCAAAATTTTTTTAAAAATTGAAGCATTTTTTCTATTTGAAATTGTGCCCCGCATTAAGTTCCCGCCCTCAAACATATATCGAAAACAGCATTAATATCACATTATAAAGCAATACAGTGGCTATTGGTGACGGACCTCGTAATTTTGAACCACAGCTAAGGGACGTGGATACCTGAGCTGGCACCTCCCCCTCCCCCCACACACGGGAAGATTTTGAGCTCGACAGATTTAACTTGCCTCCACCCGGGGGTTTTTCAATAGCAAAAGGACTCGGACCCGTGACACACTGGCCACGAATTCGTGACCACTATCTACGGAAGCCACGCGAACGTAAGGTGCAGAGCATTGAAATGTTTAACTTGGGTCAACCCCTTTATACAGGGGGTCTTCAGAGGCACCAGGAGCGGACAATGCCGATCGTGAGTTCGCGATCATAACAACTTGACTACCTTGTCCACGGAACTTTGTGTGAAAAAGAATGTGCATTTCAAAACATTTCAACAGAAAGGAGCATTTTGTAAGACGAGAACGCGCTTGAAAGGAAATACGTTTCGCATATCTTAAAAAAAGGATTTCCATTTTTTACAAAAGGCAGGGGAAATTGCACTATTTTTTGCTACTTTAGTACAATAAAAAAAAACTTACATAATAATATTTATTGGATTGGTAATATTTTTTAATTGTAACGCAAAATGTTTTTAGTGAAATGAAATCAGCGGATGTTTTTCACAATTTTTTTCCCCCAGCTGTTAATTTAAAAAACGTCGGTTTTTCTCCATCAAAGCAGTCAAAAAGAACACATTTTTTAATGAAATAATGTCTTGTGTAACTTTAAAATTATTAGTGATCTAGTTATATATGAATCTCTTAACACATGGGTTGTGGAATCGGGTTTTAAAATCATTTAAAATCGGGGCACCCCAAAAAAACATTGCATTCATTAATTTTCTTTGCATCTCAAAATTTTTTTTCCCCCCAGGGGGGCACCTTTTAAAAAGGGGGGTACGGGTGTCACAATCCCCAGGGTACCTAGTGATCTTTTCCTTTTTTCCCCAAAGGGGTTTACTATCTTTGGGAAACACGGATTTTCACGACCCCGGGTACCCCAGTGATCCCCTTTCTATTATCGACCCTCCATCTTGTCATCCCAAATTTTTTCTTTTCCCCTTTTCCCGTCCAGACCACAGACCTATGAACGTTTGGCGCAGTATAGCCAAAACTGGCTCGCGCCATAAAACACCAAACTCATCATCATCCTCAGAAAATTTGTTCCATGGCTGACCATAACTGAAAGAACCCTCTTTTAGATCAACTTTCTGACTTCCCCCCTTTTAGGCTAACATCTAAAAAACAATCATCGAATATAAATAATTTCGTTGTGCGAACTTGTACGTTGTTTCAGCTGGTGCATACATACGTAAATGCATAAGTTCATCTTAATTTTTTTCTTATTTTTTGTTCATTTGTTTTATTCCGGCCTGGACTCAAAATGTTCTGAACATCTTGAAATTTGAGAGAAATGCCTTTGTTTTCTCAAAAATTACAATTTAAATAACCAATGGTCACTTCTTTTTACGTATGACGAGCATATTCGCCATGACACAAAATCCTGCAACTCTTCAATCACAGTAACTGGTTAATAAACGAGTTATGAAGATGATAGCAATAAAAATAGATGATGTAAAATGAACTGAAATTTAAAAAAGTATTGAAAGGACAACTAAAAGAATATAAAGCATTAATTCTAATCAGTAGCGCACGCAGGAATTTTTCAATAGGGGGTACGGGGTCGAAAGTTCACCAATCTTGTATCATGCTCCTTTAGATTTTGTCGATTTTCGGGAACAAAGCAGTAAAAAACTAATTATTAAGTAAATAATTATCATTAATTAATAAAATTAATTATTAATAACAAATACTTAATTAAATTTTACGTACTATATACTTAGAATTATAATCAATCGAAAAAAATCAAGGGCTTTGGGGGGCCAGACCCCCAGGACCCCCTCCTCCTTGTGTGCGCCACTGATTCTAATATATTTAAGGATAAAAATACAAAATGTGTAAAAATTATCGTATTTTTTTTATATAAAAATTTATCGCGCGGGAAAATATGTTTTGAATGGGAAGAAATAGTTTTTCTTTGCTTGGAAAAATAACTTAATGTTTTCATATTTATTTTCTAATTTTTTTGAAAAAGATCTTATTGGGAATTTATATATTTGCAATATCAATAAATAATATGAAAGTGATTCGTAAAATTTTGATATTATAAAGATAATATAAAAAAAAATTCAGTTCTTAGACAAACTTTTCTTTATCCTTGCATCAATATAGCTTTGTGGATTATAGATTATCCCTATGTCATACATTTAAGGAGATTATCCAAAGAGTGTCTGTATCTATTAAACTGCAAAATAACTTATGCCAGTCTAAATGATTTATTTTGGTATAAATTCTTAAATATCTAAGGTCTCTTCATAATAACAGTTCTTAACAGGGTTTTTTAAATTTTTAAAACCCAAAAGCAAATTTGGGAATAAATGATTTTTTTCCGATCCTGTAAAAAAAGGGTGCCCAAATTTAAATGGGGAATAACAACACAACCTTTATGTATTATGAATTGAAAAGCTGCTCACAACCATTTGCGCCGGGATTAACCACCGTAATCTGAAGAGCCAATGATGAATGAAGTACAGTATACGGAGTTCATTTTCCTAAGAGAAAGATTATACTTTTTTGTCATAGGTATTGAAGGGCGCACACAAAAAAATTTTTTAAAAGGGGGCCCGGGGGGTCAAAGTTCACCATTCGTATCATGCCCCTTTTTGATTTTATCGATTTTGGGGAAAAAAACCGGTAAAAACTAATTATTGAATAAAAAATTGGCTTTAAAATAAAAAATTAATCATTAAAACCAAAAAATTTAACTTTTTTAAAGTCCTAAAAATTTTAAATTAAATAAATGGGGAAAAATCGGGTTTTTTTGGGGGGGGGGGGCCCGGGAGGGACCCCTGTGGGGCCCACTGATTGAATCTAAATTTAAAAACATAACGGGAAGGCATTATTAACAAAAGATATCAGCAGGGGTGGCTGGGGGGCCGGAAAAACCCCGGCCCCCTTTCCCCGGGGCGGCAAATTTTTTAAGAGCGGCATTTCGATCAAATTTAAAAAAATATATTTTTATTGTTAAAAAAAATGTGACATATTTTCGGGAAATGTTATTGGGTCTAAATTTTGGGTATTTCATTTAACTATTTTAAATTTTTTTTTACTTTTTACTCTGTATATTTAATGACAGTTTTCTTTTTATTTGAAATTTGGGAAAGGGTTTGAGGCGGGTATATGTTAAAGCATAAAGTTTAATATGTGTTTCCCCCATCTTAACTAAACTTTCCCCCCATTCCGGGTGAGGTCCAGGGGTTTTTCCCCTTTCACCCTTATGATGTCCGGTTCCAGCTACCAAAAAGGGGGAAAAAGGGTAATAAGGGGTTTTGGGGTAGATACAGAGCCACAGGGGGATGTTTTTATTTTAGTCTTGAGTGTAGTTATTAAAAATTTTAAAAACAAACGCTTGTGGCCCCAAAACCCCCATTGGTAGGCTATTTTTCGAAAAAATTGAACTGCTTAAATTGACGATTCCTTATCTTCCATTTAAATTCTTTTTGAAATAAAAGTAATTACATCCTTAATTTTGAATTATTTTGAATTTCTTAAGACTTAAAATAATATATATATATGAGAGAGAGAGAGAGAGGGGCGGCAATTTTCATTTTTGTCCGGGGTGGCAAAACTGCTAGAGCCGGCCCTGATATCAGTTAGACAGTTAAGAAATCGAGGGTTTTTTTCAGTGAAATTGTCATGCAAAATACATGATACCATCTCCGGTTATGAGTACCTTCATTTGCTCTCACGAAAAGAGAATCAAATCGGGAACTTTTTAAAAAAAAATCCCCTTTTTTTGGGCGGGGAAAGGAATTTTTGGGAAATTTGGAAGGGAAAAAAAAAAATAGGAATTTGAAAATCCATTAGGCATTACAACACAGAAACAATAAGATAGTAATAAATATTATTTCTAATTGTCTGCGCGGGTTGGTGTTTTTAACCATTACAGGCCTAGTACATTCCCTGGAAGCTGGTATCTCTTTTTTGGTGCGGCACCATATAGGCGGATACCAATCACCGCAATCCAGAAGGAGGCACCTGAGCTTTGACGATGTAAACCTGTACTAGGATTTAATTTTGCCGAGAGCACCCAAGCCAAACAGACACTCTAGAGATCTTTTACATGCCGTATAATCATACAATATGGCCGCTGTCAATTTTTTGCATCAGGAAAATCCACCGGCTTGGGCCGAAAACCCGGCAAAAGGGGTGAAAGAAAGACGGCGACAATCTAAATTCCCCCAAACCGGCAGTTATAAATATAATTGGCTGTAAAATTTTCCCGTGCAATTGTTAAGTGCAGTGATTTTCAAACTTTTTGGGCTCACGGAATCCTTACAACTATAAAGGGATTCCGGGGAACCCATTTCAAATGCATACACAAAACACATAGAAGATACCTTAAAATAATATTTAAAGTAGATCAATATGTTATGAGTACTTTATATAAAGACAATTTCAAAAAAATATTGTACAGTAGTGTCGTCCTGAAAGCTCATCCTAACGTGGAGCGATGAGTGGTCGGCTGTGGCGCACACAAAGGGGTGGATCCGGCACCCCCCATAGCGCTTGATTTTTTTCCATTGATTATAATCCTATGTATATAGTTTGTAAAATTTAATCAAGTATTTGTTATTAATAATTAATTTTATTAATTAATACTAATTATTTGTACAATAATTAATTTTTTTATTATTTTTCCCCCTAAAATCGACGAAATTAAAAGAATATATTTGACGGCGTATTGGAGCATGATGCCAGAATGGTGGACTGTCTACCCTGGACCTCCCCCCCTCCCTCAAAAATTCCAGTGTGTGCCACTGGTGGTCTGGGTGGGTTATTGAGAATGGGATTATAAATGAATAAATACGAGTGTTTTCTCAGAAAATAGTGTACTGCACTTAACGTCTTGTTTGACTGAGAATACAATAGAAAATAAATTGCCCAAATACACATAAACAAAGGAAAAATACCTACTTTATGAAGGTATAGGGCATTTTCTACATGGAAATGAAAATAAACGAATACATAGTATAAAGATATAATGTACCTGATCAAACACACCTCAGAAAAAGGCTTTATGGAGGCATAAAGCTGTCTAATCCAAGTTATTCAGATTGCCGGGTTATCGAATGCGAAGTTTTCGGGTTTCTGAATTGGTTTTTAAGAAAAAAGAAAAATTTTGGGGAAATTTTTAATATAATTTACTCATTACTAATATTAATTTGTGATTTAAGTGTCATCTATCCATGCACTATATTTAATAACTGGGTTATGTGCTTGTGCATTTTTTTTACACAAACTGTCAAAGTCTAGGTCTATTGAAATTATTTGCAGTTCACATTTCATATTCTGCATTTAATTTTTTTTTAGCCAATCATGTTGAGAATTATTTTTCACTTAAATACGTTGTTCTGAAGAAACAAAATGCTCCCCCAACTTTTTGCTAAAAACCCTGGGGTATTTTGTTGGGAAATTTTAAAAATAAAAATTTAGGAGTTCTTGCTTAAGTTTAGATATTAACGTTGTGAGTCTGTTGATATGCCCATAAGTTTTACTCTCACCATTATAAATGTTTTTTTTTATTTCCACAAATAAAAAAAAGGTGCATCTTCCATTAGAAAACTGTTTAGTTTTGCGAAACATTGTACTAACGAGTATAAAATGATTTCATAGTACCCTGAATAATATAAACTATAGAATATTCACAATCTCGTAGGTAATTCCATATAAAAAAAAAAAATCGTTTTAATATTATTTAATTCTATTATAACAAAAGTTAAAAAAATTAAAAATATGTTAACTTATTATATGCATAAATAAAATTTACTGGGATGAGTTTTAGAATATGAATCTATTTCGCATGCAAATTTTAATTCTTTTTTCAATTTTTTATACCGTCACTCGTGGAACACAGTTTAAAGACCACTGGTTTAGTGAATTGAAGAAATACTTTCATTCTTATAAATCGTACTGGTCGTGCGCTTTGACTCATAATTATACGGTTCAATGATTACATTCCATTGTGAAACTCTAGCGGGATGTTAATAACATAAGCAAAGATATATATTGTACCGAAATGCTATTTATATTCGAGTATAATTCTAATGTAGAAATCGTATTAAAATGGAATTTTAAAACTTAGGGGTTTTTTTTTTGAAAAAAAAAAGGAATTTCATATGTAAAAACCAAAAGTTGGGATTCGAAATTTTTTAAACCAATTAACTGGAAAAATGCAATTTTTAAAATAAAAGACATCGGGAAATGAGTGAAATTTAACCCACTTCTCTAGAACTTATTTATCCCTTTAAAAAAGAAAGTGTTTACTTCTTTGTGTACACCTAGTTATATTTTTTTCCCTTTTACTTACTTATTTTGCGAAGGAGACTGTTTTCCACGGGGATTAAGTACCGCCCTTCGCGGAAATGCGAGAGGTTCATTCTGTTCGCAGGTGGGAAACATTTTTTCCCCCGTAAGAATACGGTAGGATCTCTGAAAGGCAGATTTCTTTTTTTTATGTATGAACTATCATAATCTCCCAGTCTACCTAAGTGGAATACAAATGTCCTAGTATGCTGGTGGTCCATCTGGGCATCTCAAATCATAAGATAGATGTCAAAGTGGGAAAAGTTTAACAACAGTCTGAATAGTTCATGCATTAGCGCGTTTTTTGTATCAGTACAAAGCGTTTAGCCCTCTGACCTAAAAGGTATAGGGTTAAGTTTAAACTATGTAAGGAATGAAAAGGAGAAGAAAGATGGATAAAAATCTGCAGAAGAAACGTGATAATTCAGTTTCTTCAACACATACGCATTCCATCATGTTATAGTTCACAAGGTATACAGACTATCGTTTTATATTTTATTTAATTTTTTCATGATGAACGAAATTGCGTTACTATAAACTGTTAAGGTATCCGATTACGTTCGGAACCGTGATTTTGCAAAAAGCGTACAAAGGAATATTTTTTTCAATATTTAAGCAACTTAGATTAGAATACACGAATAAAATCGTTTTAAGAGTATTATTAAAATAAAAAAATTATTTAAAAGCAATATTTTAGCAAAATTCAACATAGAATTACCTATTTTCAAAACATTTTTTCTTCTTTTATGGAAAAAATGCTTCTGTAATAATAATATTTTGCCTAGATGTAGCTCAGACCTTTGTACAGAGCCTGAACTAGTATTTTTGGAATATTTAACTTAGAAGGGGATTTATCCATATTTTAATACATCAGAATGAAGATATTTTAACGAATCAATGAACACCACGCACGCACACACACAAAGTGTGTGTCGGCTTCGGCGTACGATTGAAGTTTATTCCTTAAGTACGGTTGTCTTTGATTATTTAGTAGGCAAACAGGGTAAATAAATGCATCTCATATAATACTGAAAGCATGAATGCATCTTCTTTATTCTATTCACATTTTTCATATTGATTCAGTAAAATAATATATATAGAAAAAATATACATCAATTATGTTACATAAATATGTGTTACTCATAGTATATGAGTACATTGCTAAGAAGGTTGAATTTACTTCACTATTGATATCACTTTGAGTATTAATTACATTTTAATACTCTCGCCATTATTAATCATTGACAAGAGGATTGTGGTAACTAAAGTATGATACGTGAATGTTCGTAGATGCATGATTTAAAAAAATCGTGGAAACATCGCATCAGTGATTGTACCGTACCTAGTCATCCCCTGTGCTCTACCAGAAAAGAAACCCAAAATAAGCTCTGATTTTAAAAATTGTACTCATCTCAATCCTTCATTTTTATAGAAATCAATATTGAAATCGCAGCCAAGTATGAGTGAAAGTACATGATACTGTCTCTTCAGTAGTTTAGAATCCCCTTCTGTATATGTTAAGTTCACATTCATTACTTTATATATAGTAGAATAAAATAAGATAAAATAATAAGAGACACAAAAGTACTTCTTATTATATGTATATAATAGCTGCATGGCCCAGCATTTTCTCTACTTTCATAAATTTTCTCTTTCCTTCTCAAAATCAGCAATTCTAACACTGTATTTCAAAATGACTTCCACCCCCCTCCTTCGCTTAGGCCGGCGTTGCTCGGACTTTTACCGAGTGTATAACTTTAAATTCCCTGTTTCGAAATTTTTTCGCTTCTTTTCTTTGTCAGACAGGTTTATTTCCCCATCGGCGTTGCACCAGCATTTTTAAATGCATAACATATTGTCATGGGAATTCCCCTTCCCCTTTCGCTATCAGAGCTCTCGAATAAGTGAACATTCACCAATTCTTAAACAGCTTGATAGGTGCAGCCATCTAGTGGCACAAAAAGTAATGAATTATTAAACAACCAAAAAAAATTCGCAAACAAAAAGTTTTCGACGTTTTATTTTTTTAAATCACTAACTGTAAAAGATAAAAGTATGAGTTGTTTAAAAATATTTTTCATATAAACGCATCGATTTTGATTCATTTTAGAAAGTCATAAAATATGTAAAATATACTTGTTTTGTAAAAAAAAAAACAAAAAACCTACTGTATCGTGACGAAATAAATTATCTTTCTAATTACAAAATTGCTGGCGATGTTATTAAATGCACGAAAAAAAATTTTGAGTATTTTTTGAAAATCATAAAAATTAAGTGATAATGCAGTTTCAAACCCGGGTACTACAGTTTATAAAGAAGCGCTTTAAACGATCACGCCGTGATACCTTCAGGGTAAAGCAGTGAAAAGACCTTTAAAGTAAAAGGACGAGATAAAATTAATAGCTAACTTTTTTTGGGCTTCATTTTTAAATTAATGCCATTAAACTTCATATATCGATTGAAAACAACGGTAATTTTTAAACAAAAAAAATGTAGCAAAAATAATGCTTAAATATTTCTCGCAAAAAGGGAAAAAAACGAAAAACACAACTTTTTTAAAAAAAACCGTAATTTTTAAGCAATTTTTTTTCAATCTTTGTACAGATTATGGATAATATCGTTCTACAAACGGAAAAAAAGTTTCGTGAGATTATATTTATGAATAAAGAAGTTATTAAGTATTTAAAAAAAATTTTGAGTATTTTTTGAAAAATCATAAAAAAAGTTTTTGTCATTTAATTTTTTAAATGACTGATTCTAAAATAGAAAAGCATGAACTTTTTTAGTTCAAAATATTATTTCATTAACGCGAAAGAAATGCAAGCGGAACGAATTAGAAATCATTTTCATAAAAACGTACAGATTTGGACTTATATTAGAAAAAAGCGTAAAAAATCGAAAATATAATTATTTTGTAAAATAAATTACACCATATCAGGGCGAAGTAAATGATCTTTCCGATTCTGTAATTAATTTTCGTCCGAGTCTCATAAAAAAAAATTAGACCGTGTCTTAAAAACGTCTTGGAAAAAAAAAATAGTCGGAGGATTTGAACTTGACCCGTGGCGGGGAAAAATGGCGCTAATTATTCTTTTTAAGGTTTTTAATTAATATCTATTTAACTAATTGGAATATAGGAATATAAATGGTGAAAGAGCGGATTCTTCGGATCATTCCCGATCTTTTGGTACCTTTGGCGAGTTTCTGCGTCGTGCGGTTCGTGAGAAGATACACCTAGTCTTGTTCATAGTTACGTTTGTTTACCTACGAATTTTAATAGTGTACTATCAGCATGGCCCGGCGTTGCATGGGCTTTCTCTACTTTTATAAATTTTCCCTTTCCTTCACAAAATCAGCACTTCTAATACTCTTTTTCAAAATGACCCCCCTCCCCCAGCTCCTCCGCTTAGTCCGGCGCGTTGCTCGGGAAACAAAAACTTAAAAATATAATGCTTAAATATTTCTCGCAAAAGAGGAAAAAAAAAAAAAACGGAAAACACAATTTTTTAAAAAAAATAACCATAATCATTTTCAATCTTTGTACACATTACGGATAATAACGTTCTACACACGAAAAAAAAAAGTTTCGTGAGATTATTTTTATAAATAAAGAAGTTATTAAGTATTTAAATTTAGATTATTTTTGAAAAAAATCTTAAAAAAAAAGTTTTTGATATTTAATTCAATATTTATAGGCACACCTTCTTTTCTAGTATAACCTTTCATCAAACGTAACGGGCTGAAATTAATGCCTTCAAACTTAACAAATCGATTGCGAACAACGGTAATTTTTAAACAAAAAAATGAAACAAAAATAAAGCTAAAATATTTCTCGCAAAGAGATCTAGGTTCAAACTTGGAAAGTAGCTCGTTAAACAAGTAAGCTACCCGTCTTTTGGGGAGACGCAGTGAAAAGACCTTTAAAATAAAAGGAACAGATGTTCAATTTCACATTGCGTTATTTGTTAAAAAATTTTTACGGGCTTCATTTTTGTTTAAAGCTTCAAACTTCATATATCAATTGCAAACAACGGTAATTTTAAACAAAAACTTTAAAAATGTAATGCTTACATATTTCTCGCAAAGGGGAAAATTACGAAAACACATTTTAAAAACCCGTAATTTTAAGCATATTTTGTCAATTTTGTACAGCTTACGTATAATATTGTTCTACACACGGAAAAAAAAGTTTCGTGGAGAGTATTTTATAAATAAAGAAGTTATTAAGTATTTAAATAAAATTTTATATTTTTAAAAATCGTAAAAAACCCAACAGTTTTGACATTAAATTTTTTAAAATGACTGATTCTAAAAAAGAGAAAAGCATGAATCCTTTAAAGTGTAAGATATTTTTTTTATTAACGCGAAAGAAAATGCAAGCGGAACAATTTAAAAATCATATTCATAAAAACGTATTGATTTCCTGACTCATTTAAAAAAAATAGTAAGAAATACAAAAATATAATTATTTTCAAAATAAATTATAGTACATCGTATCAAGTAAAATGATCTTTCCGAATCTAAAATTATTTTTGTATGAGTCTCATGAAAAATTAAATCGCTTTAAAAACATCTGGAAAAAAGTGCCGAATCTCTGGCGGTGAAAAATGGTACTAATTATGCGTTTGCTGTTTTAATTAATAATTTTCAAACCTAATTAAATATCGTATTGTAAATGGTCAAACGGATTTCGGATCATTCTGAAATTCGGTAATCTTTGGTGAGTTTCTGCGCACGTTTGGTTCAGAGAGCCCCGTGACGCATAGATAGATAGATAAACAGATACGTTTGTTTACCTACGAATTTTAATAGTGTAGATACATATATGAAATAAGAAAACTTTAGAAGTGCATACTAGGTCGTGTCGAATGGTTGAATGAAACAATGACGAACCAAAAATTGAGCGTGGCCGATTGCGAATGAATGACTGTATATTGATGCATTTTCTACTATGGGATTATGAGGCAGTCGTGTAAATTAGTAAATCCAATTTATTGAATATCTAGCAACACTTATAAAGATGGACGGCACAACACAGACAAAGAAACTAAAACACACAACACAAAGCAGCCGGCTACATGACTACAGAGAAACGAGCGAAGAGAGAGAGGATTTCCAGAGACATTGGTTTTTATACCCCACAGAAGACTGCGTGATATTTTTTTAATAAGAGCTCTGATTGGTTATAATGGGGGGAAAAGGATTTATGATGTAATAATATTAGTCAATTACGATTAAGATAAAAGTGTTAGTTTCGAACCAAATAATTAGATGAATATTTGAATATTATTAAAAAGAGTTATAATTAAAAGGATGCTAGAGGGGGAATTATTACATTTCCCCTTCTGCAAGAGACGTGTGTGTTCCAGGGCCCTTGGTCCACACCCGTATTGTGCACAGATATTAAATAAAAATTTGAAATTTAGATTAACATTGTTCTAAAAATTTTCTCTTCACTTTTACATTAATATGCAAATAATTTTGAATATGGAGAATACGTGGTACGAAAAATATGAAACAAATATGCATAAGTAAATTATAAAATAAAAGATTTCACACTACGAAAATATCAAAATAAGGTTATTAAACACTTGAAATAAAATGGAAATAATTTCAAAAATATTTGTAAATTGCACACATCTTGTAGAGGTATTAACATATTTGTACATAGAAAGTCATTTCTTTCCTGCTCTTGTTTGGGAAGTAGTTGTCTTGACCAAGTTTAGCTAGACCTGACAGGGTTGAGACGTGTCCGGACACTGGTAATTATAAATATGCTAGGCCAGAGGCCTCAGCAGTGGGGTGTTGTCATTGATTTGGAACTTAATGAATATAAATTCACATTAAATTTCTAAAATGCAAAAAATAATTCCTGAAAAATAGATATAAATTGTTTACAAGAGCACTGAGGGTGAAAACAGGCTTGAAAAACAATTTAAGAGATTGACCCACGCTTTGCACAATCATTAAGATAAGTTTTCCTTCTTATCGTGTAATACTGATCCATAATTTCAAAAACAGAATTTCCCAAGACTGAAAATTGTAAGTCAACCAAAAAAGAATATGTATATATTTTTTAAAACTATTTATGATTTATTTTTATATTATGCTTTAATTCTTAAAAAGGTACAAGTTAGGAGGCAATAGTATTTTGACAGTCAAAAGTGTAGTCCTTTGAGGTATTCACTATGCACAATCCTTACAAAACCCTTCTTATATAGTATTTATTCTATATGTGAACATTTGCTTATTTTTTATTTATTTATTAATATTTTCTCAGCCTAAGTACTCTCAAAACCATTATCATTTTATACATATGAAAAGTTGTTTATTTTAATATCAAATAAATTGTATCATTGTAATAGAGTAAATCTTATCATAATAAAAATTCTTAAGACCACATAAATATATCAAATAGTATCAACATAAAATTCTCAAAATAAAAATATCGAAACATTGGTAAGAATTCAATAAAACTTGAAAAAAACTATAAAAGCACCACTTCTCATATTCAAAATCAAAAATATAAACCCGAGATCTCTGGAAACATTTTTTAAAACAGTAACTTTATAACAAGAACATTCACAATAATAGGTGGAGTTTCAAGTTTGACTAACCAATCAATAAATTTAAATATAATCGAAAAATAAAAATAATTTGTTACACATATATTGAAAAACAGAATAAACCATAAAAACAGTACAATGGGGGTATAGGGATCAAAATATAATAAAAAGTAAACGATGGGGTAAGACCAATATAATATACTGCTGGCCACCATAAATGCAACACCAAGAAAGACAAGTGATAGCGCAAGAAAATTTATTTTGTAGATAATATGTTGACCAAGTATCAAATGTGATTAAATTTATAGACTTCTGTGAAGTGTGGTTCCTGTCAGATTCAGTAGCTAGAGTAGCCGCCATTGTTGGAGATCACCTCTGCCACACGCCTCGACATTGATTCAAAGAGACTTTGGATGTGTTCTTGGAGTACAGCAGATCAAGCAGCTTCCACACATTGCCAAAGTTGATCTGGTGTGGCAGCTGGGGGTGTAATCTGGGTCAATCGTCGAGCAACCATGGACCACATGTTTTCTATCGGCGAAAGATCCGGAGAGCGAGCCGGACAGGGAAGCAATTCAATCTGGTGATTGACGAAGAATTCTTGGACAATGCGTGCCACGTGTGGTCGCGCATTATCCTGTTGAAATATTGCTGTGGTCAAGCCCTAAAGGGGTAGGAAGGACAACGGGCTCCAACACCTGGAGATGTAGCACTGGCTGTTTAAAGTACCGGCAATGCGTACTAGATGAGTGCGAGTGATATCCAATACCGCCCCATACCATAATACCCGGTGCGGGGACCAGTGTGGCGTTGCATACGCAGCAGCATCCTCTCCTCGATGTCTCCAGACTCGAATGACCATCGTGGTGTTGCAGACAGATGCGTGACTCGTCAGTAAAGACAACTTCATTCCATTCTGCCGCCCACATCCTTCTTTCATCGCACCATTTGCGGTGGAGACGTCTGTGGTTCTGCATCAAGGTTAGACCAAGCAATGGACGCCTTGCGGATAGACCACTCTGCTTTAAACGGCGTCGAATGGTACGCGTAGACACTGAATGATGCGTTACAGACTCAATGTGCTGTGCTATGGTTCGTGATGTGACTGAATGATCCGTCACTGCCATGCGCACAATTTGCCTGTCCTCACGTGAAGTGGTGCACTGAGGTGGATGCGATCGACCACGTCGGTCTGTCGTACCTTTGCATCCAACGGTTCACATATCCGCATTACAGTTGTTTTGTTTCGTCCAACACTACTACCGATTTCTCTGAAAGATAATCCTCAATCTCGGTAGACCACTGTCCTTCCTCTGTCGAACTCGGATACTTGATCAAAAGCTGATCGCGCTTTCTACGGGGACATAACTGATCGTTTTTGAAAACCACAAGAAAAACACAATTGCCGAACTTGAAATCGTCCCAAATCTCCAAGTCTTAAATAGCGCTTTTTAGGTGGCGCACGCGGTGATGTATGTCTGCGCTGAAATTCTAATCATTTGCATATCTCACCTCCGCTAATGCATGTTGTAAATTTTATGTTATTTGCATGCTTCCTTCAGGGTGTTGCATTTACGATGGTGTATTAATAAGAAACACTGGAGTGGAACCACACATAAAAAAATTTTTGGGGGTATAATCAGGCTTTATATATAAAAAGAACTATAATGGTACCACTACCCCATACCAAACCATTTCATATGGAAAACTCAAAACATAAAATTCTTCAAAATCTTTAAACCATAAATTTATATCAATATCAGAATTTGGATCAAAATAGATTATTAGAGCATTTTAAAACTTAGATTTATTCGTAAATTTTTTTATCATCAGGCATATTAATAATAATATCTTTCTTAAACATTTTAAAATCAATCATTCGAAAACCGTAATGAAAATATACAATCTTTTTAGATCGAACAGCAAATAATTAAAGCAGAATAAAAAACGAAACACTTATCGCTGGGTTGAAAAATCGCTTGCGCTGCACTTTTCTGAAATCAACATACCCAAAACATATTTGTGATGATTGATTTTTTTATTTTTAATTTCCTTCACAATTTAGCGCACATATCAGCACCATTTCTTTCAAAATACTTTCAATTGAAGCACTTTTTTTTCCCTCTGATTCATATTATTGCAGGTCAGGAAGATCTAAGCCTTTCGTCGAAATAGGAGAACGGGGATTTCCCTTTCCGAACACTTTTACACATCACATGATGAATGAACACATCCACAGACATTTTCTTTTCTTTATTTTGGTTGTAATAATGACATATTTTTTATATCCCGCGCGCGCGTAGAACAATCCTACTGGCTAATGAAATAAGAAAACTTTAGAAGGGCATACTAGGTCGTGCCGAGTAGTTGATTGAAACAATGGTGAACCAAAGATTGGGCGTGGCCGATTGCGAATGAATGACTGTATATTGATGCATTTTCTACTATGGGATTATGAGGCAGTCGTGTAAATTAGTAAATCCAATTTATTGAATATCTTGCAACCATATAAAGATGGCACAAAGAAACTCAACACACAACTCAAAGCGCCGGCAATGACTACAGAGAAACGAGCGAAGAGAGAAAGGGGGTTTCAGAATAATTTTTTTTTTCCCACGGCCCCGGGTTTTTTGTAATAAGAGCTCTGTTGGTTCAATGGGTGGGAAAGGGGTTTTTTTATTTAAAAATATTAGTCGTTTTCGATTTAAAAATTTTTTTCAAAAATAAAAAATTTTTTAAAAAAAAAAAATTAAAAAAAATTTTTAAAACACCAAAAAAAAAAACCCCCAAAAAAAAAAAAAAAAAAACAAAAACCCCAAAAAAAAAAAAAAACCCCCCCAAACCCCCAAAAAAAAACAACCCCAAAAAAACCCCAAAAAATCTTCAAAATGTTTTTGGGGATTCATTTTGGGGGGGAAAAGAAAAATTAATAAAAAAAATACTTTTAATTTATAAAATAAAATAAATTTAAAATTTATTATTTGTCTTATTTAAATAAAAAAATTAAAAAATTTTAAAAATTTCAAATTTTTTCTGCAATTTTTTTTTTAATTCATAAAAAAAAAATATGAAAACGAAAAATTTTTTTAAAATAAAAAAAAAAAATTTTTAAAAAAACCCAAAATATTTATTAATTTTTTTTGAATAATTTTTGCTTTATTTAAATTTTAAAATTTGTTTTAAAATATTTTAATTTCTTTTAAAAATTGTTTAAAAAACTAAAAAAAAAACTGTTTTTTGAAAAGGAAATAAGAAATAAAAAAATAAAAATAAAGAACAATAAAAAAAAATCAAATGTCTTAAAAAGGACAACTATTCATGCAACTTTTTAGAGTAAATGTAAGGCTAAATTTTAAAATAAAGAATAACTATTGTTTTAAATAAGTTTTAAATCAATCACTTTTTCTTTAGTAGTATTACTTCTTACTTAACAGAACGTGGTAGTGCCTACCTGGAGAATAGAACCCGCGACTTATGGATCCGAAGCCCACTAACATGACCACTAGACAAATGGATCACTTTTGTCCAGAGGCTGTTACTGGCTTATTAAGCTACCGCTGCAGTACTGAAAAACATGTTTACTTTAAACAGCGATTTGGCGCATGCGCAGAACACAGCATAACGCTTGTACAAATTTCACTCATTATATAATATAATTTCCATACTGGGGGTTGAATATGAAAATCGATTCTTAAGTAGTAGACTCCAAAAAGTTTTTCAAAATTAAAAAAAAAATCTTATGTAAAACGTTGTGACATCACTCGCGTTCTTCTTCTAACATAACCTCTATGTTTTTTAAAGATAATGGAAAACTTTTCCAACCCCAAAACAAAAATGAAACGAAGAAAATGCAAATAAATAACCTTTAAAAGGATAGAAAGTTTAGTGAGCAAAAATGTTTGGAAAAGGTAGAAGTGTAATTTGACGGCCTACCAAGGAATCCGGATTAAAAGCCTTTTTGGTAACTATTGCACGCAGCCCAACAGCCTATCAAAGTGATTGAACCGTTGAGTATTAAACCGGTAGGAGGATTATATTCTGAACGCTAGTATATTATTGAGAGAGATTAGGGATTTTAAATATTTAT
The DNA here is from genome assembly GCA_019973955.1 of Trichonephila inaurata madagascariensis. Classification (NCBI taxonomy): domain Eukaryota; kingdom Metazoa; phylum Arthropoda; class Arachnida; order Araneae; family Nephilidae; genus Trichonephila; species Trichonephila inaurata. Next base: position 21,584 of record BMAV01008301.1, read on the forward strand.
ATTAAAAAGTGATCTAAATTGCGCGATCCGAGAGTTAAGACTACGTGTGGGGTTTATTTCACTTAATATGTTTGTTCGATTCTAAAATTTGTTAAATTTTAATAAAAGTCAATTAAAAAGAATGCCCATTCCGAGAACCCCACACCTCAACGGGGAAACCCCCGACATCATCAACGATGGCTATGTCACACTAAATTTTAAATCAAGTCCCTTTAATTGTTGAAAAATGCTCATCAAAAAAGAAAGTTACTGCATATAAAGCAAAAGTTGACAACAGCGAAATGCATGAACTGATTAGATGAAAAACGTGACAAAATTTTGTGACTAACGCTTTGCCCCCATACCTTATAACCGATTTCTTATGTGTGAAGCAAACAGGACGCTTTCTCTTTTGAGCCGATACTATCAAAAGCCATTAGTAAGTTACAAAAAAACAGAACACAATATTCGTAACGCACATTCTCACAATTTCCTTAATCTCTGAATTGCCTTGTCAAAGTGTGGTATGTCAGACCGAAAAAAAAATTGATTTTAAAATCCTATTTTGGGAATGAATGTTCGTATGAGACCTTAAAAAAATAATAGAAATATTTATGAAGTTGTATAGAGAGTCTGTGAGAGTACAGAACAGCAGTTGAAGTTTAAATTAAGTTACCTATCAAACCGGGTTAAGATAATGAAAGATTATTGATAATAATTTTTAATGAAATATAGCTTTATATTTATCTTTCAAAAGATGAAAGGGAAGGAAATTATCTTTTCAAACCAACTCCCCAAAAATGGGAAAATTGAAGAGAATACCAAGTAAATTAACTGAGTTAACTTTATATTACATGCAGCTTTTCTTCCCATTGCTTCATATGCCAACAATTAAGCTGATGTTTTTTGCGATGTAGAAAGTTTAGATTTTTAGGTAAATGCACATAAATATATTTTAAAATAATAAGTAAAATAATAACACTAATAGATAAAACCCGAGGACGGATAACAAATAGCTATATAACTCAAGGAATTGTTAAATGTTTATACTTACAGATATGATACTGAACACTCTTGAAAAAGACTACGAAAGATTTTTTTGAAAATAAGTTCAAAAGATTGAGTTGTTGATGCAACACGTATACACATGTTGGCCCAAACCATTGGCGTCAAGTCCTTAAGGAGCCCTGTATCGAAATTCCTTGGAAAATCTTTTGCTGTCTCTAAAGCAATTTACGATTCTTTTGTTTACACATTTTGGAGCCCTTGAAGTATAGACTCTTGTATCATTGATACGACTGATATGGTGGTAGCTAGCCCTTGCTCCAAACACGTAACTGTACAAATCTTGTACAAAACTGTACATGTCTTCCTAAAACATACAATATATGATTAAAAATATCCGAACAACTACGTTTTATTTTTTCCGTAGATAAGTCGCCTTAGATAAATTAGCCTTTTGCCGCCATTCTGTGGTGAAGGCTAGTCACAAATCTTTTGCATTGTTGTAGCAGGAATTATAAGCTGTGTTTTTGAAGAGTTCCAACTTTGTAGCCGATTAGAAGAGTTGTGACATAGACTGCAGTTCACGTTATAGTTTAATCTATAAGTGTTCTACGGGGATTCAAGTTTGAACTTTAAGCGGTCAGAGTCTGATTCCTGGAGAGCCATGTCAGCAAATACAGACCATGCAAGACTGATTGTTTGATTGTTTATTAACGTCGAACTTCAAAGCAATACGAGGGATATTGGAGATGGATCTCGTAATTTTGAATTTCAATCAAATGACGAGGCTGATATTGGCATCTTATTCTCCAAACTGCTATACTACTTCAAAGTGAGGGTTTCAAGACTCGACAGATTTAACATTTATTATTGCGTTAATTTATTCTACACGAAGCAGGGCAGGAGTTTCTCCCTGTCCTCTCGTAACAGGAATGAACCAGTCTTCAAACAATTGGCACTATGTAGCCAACGTTGAATTTTACAAAATACCTAAATGAGCTTCGATCTCAAAAGTTTCTTATTCAGGAACCAAATAATGGAAACACAGACCCAATATTAACTTGCATCATACAGTCCAATACATTGTTAAGAAGCGTTTATACCAGGAAAACACCTAGAATCTATCGTCGAATTTCCAGATAGATATCCCATGTATTAAGATAACCGACTATGTTAGGATTCCTAAATTTTGAAAAAGCGTATAAATAAATAATTTTTTGATATTTAATGTCAGTTGAACTAGAATACATGAAATTGTTTTAAGAACATTACTATACATATAATCATAAAAAATGACAATGAAAGAATGGCATATTTTCAGAACATTCTCCTATCATAGAAAATGCATTCATAATATTTTGCCCATAAAGATAGGCATAGGATTTTCAAAAATTCTTATTATTTTCAGGGTTATGATAAGTTGAAACACAATAATCAGTGTTTTTTTAAAAAGTGATTTAATATATATTAAGATATGAATATAAATTCACTTCTAAGTAATATAATACAAAAATCCTAGTTCAGGTTCTATACTAAAGTCTAAACTATATATTGGCCAAACTATTATTATAGAAGTATTTTTCATAAAAGGAGAATGCTTTGAATACACACATAATTTTTTCTATATTTTTTGTCAATAAATTGCATTTAAATATTTTTTTGATATAATTATATTCTTAAAACAATTTTATATGTACATATATTTTAATTCAGATGACACTAAATTTCAAAATTAATAAAATAAAATAAATATTCATTTACACGCTTTTTCAAAAGCATGGTTCCAAACGTAGCCGGTCACGAAGTATTTAATTGTCACCGAATCTTAAGTTTAGCAGAATGCTGGTGGCAACGAACTTTTATGTTCACAATGATTCGAAGATAAGAAACTTGAGGCTCTTTTGACGATGTAACATCTCCCAAATCGTTTTTGTCATTTTTTATGCCTCATATTCATATTCTAAAGTTTTATATAAATCTTATTTCGCTTTCTTTTGTTTAAAGTGGGCCATCATTCTCTGGACCTTGATTGGTCGCTCCATAACAATTCATGTCATTGTTCAAGGCGCTATTGTTGTCATTAATGTAGGCAATGCTTGGCATTGGTTGTTTAAAATTTGCTTCATAAACAACATTTCTGCTTTGAAAACCAAAATTTTTCGAAGTTTGGGACAAACTGTCAATGTACTGATGTTGTGCATGTAAAGTCATCTTGGAATGCCTGAAGAAATTATTTGGCCGAAACCATGCGATTGGCTTTCACAACTCTTTCAATTTCAATGTTCTATTGTCCTCATCTATACCAAATCAGTATGGTTTACCATATTGTGGTGGTACAGTTAAAGCCTCTGGACATTTTCACTTCATGATACATCATATACTAAAGTAGAATTGATCATTTCTTGGTCAGGACTTGAAGAAAATGCTTGATACCGATAAGAAAATTCTCTTGAATACGGAGAAAGAAAAATTACAATTGTTAAAAAGGAAAATGAGGAACAATATACCTATGCTCTGAATCATAGACTATACATGACTGACAGGGGTTGAAAGATGAATAAGTACCTGTTTCTTAACAGAAAATCACTCCTATCTGTGATTGAAAAACTGAACGGCCGATGATTTTAGAACTTAGGGTATATGAGCTGCGCCTGCATCTCTCGACCCTATATCTGGTTCTGTAGTGTCGTTGTTGTTGTAGGCTTGATTGGAAGTGGGGGTGTGTTTTCGATGAGTAAAGGTCAATGGGAGGTTGCTTTATAAAGAGGAGTCCGTTGCTTTTGATTTGCTGCTGGAAGTTGGTAGTGAGGTTTGGAAATGTCTGCCCGAAGTTAGAATTAAAATTAAAAATTTAATTAAAAGTATATAATTTAGAAGTATTGAAAGTTTAATTTTGAGGAATTTAAAATTCGAGGGAAATTTTAATTTTCTTCGATCATGGCTTCAATTAGGAACGGGCCGCGGACCAAGGGTATAGGTATTGGATTGTGGTTTGCCTTGTCACGAGTTCGAGCCCAGTACCACTAAAGACCCGCCGTGTAGGGCAGCGATGCACGTTAAATCTGTCGAGAGCTGAAACGTCCTCCCGTTAGTGTGGTAGTTAGGAGAGGGGTGCCAGCTCGGGTGTCGTCCACGTCACTTGACCATGGTTCAAAATTACGTGGTCCGTCCCCAAAAAGCCTCGTTGTAGCTGAACGGTGGACGTTAATATTCAATCAATCAATCAATTAGGAGACAAGTCTTTTCTATGTCAGAATCGACAGATTTAAATTTAGAAAGTAAATTTAAAAGTTTAAGGTTTTAAAATTAATTCAGAGATTATTGAAAGAAGTTCAAGAGCTTGAGCTAAATCAGATACCTAGTTATCTTTGGCAAGGAATCCTCTAAAATTTTCTTTCAAATTATTATTATTGCTTTGGGTAACATTATTATTTTTTTTTTGGAAAGGGAGGGTGGAGGGGTATCTCTTCTAACATTGTTAGCGAAAGAAATTTTGACAAAATTCTTAGATTTATTTGTAACTATTTGGGAGGGGGGCTTTATTAGACTCGGGGAGCTTGGGACATTTCGTGTACCAAGTAACGCGGCCGTAGGTCTCACAGTTGATACAGAAAGAGATATCTTGGCCTTCCTTATTTTCGCAGTCGCGAATTAGGTGGTCTTATCCACTTTTAAGGGGTCCACACATGAGTTTTTGAAAAATTTTCGATTTTCACCTTTTTAAATTTTTTAAGAGTTCAAATATTTCTGTTTAAAATGATGTATGATATGAGGAAATATGATGATTAGAAGTATTTTTATTTCTTTTTTAAATGAAGCTACTCCTTGACGCATATCAAATCAGCTCTGCTAGGAGCACCTGAATTTCCCCTTGCATATGTTTTTGATGAGCGCGAATCCATATGATGCTCAAGTGGAAAAATTTGACTGAATTGGGCTTATTCAAAAGTGTATGGGTACACGTCTTTTGAATCTTAAAAGCGAAACAGGGAGAAAAAAAATTAAGTGATGGAAAACGTTAAGTGGTTGCAACCAACTCACCGACATTTTAATATCAAAAATTCAAAGACATTTTAGTATGGCTATGATATGAGTCAATGATCTACACAGCATGAAAACTTCGGTTTGAGCTGTTTATTTTCACCTTCTGTCTTCAAACGAGAGCCCTCAACATGGATTAGTCCCCAGTAAAAAATGCCTTGTACAAGTTTCAAAGACAAGCGAATTGAAAGACACAATGATCATAAACACATACACATTTGCTATATACGATAATAAATTAAATAAAACCAATTTTTAGAACCTAGTGATCTATGTTTTTGAAAATGTTTACATGGAAAAACTCAGAGCCCAAATTAGTGAGTTAATAACACTATATGGTCAATGATTCCAAGATCTACATTTGTGGAATCAAAAACTCTAAAATTGAAGAATATGGCTTTGCACAATCAAATGAGTCATGTAGCAAAAATTTAAAGATCTTAAAAAAAATTCTGATACTAAAAAAAGTTATAAATGAGTGTCTGCAAAAATAGATGTACTATTTCATGTAGCCAACAAAAGTATTTTGAATCTAAAAAAGAAAAAATTTTTAAAAATAATGAAAAAAAAAGAAAAAAAAAAAAAAAATTAAAAAGAGTCTTTTATATGAGCAGGGGAAAAAAAAAAGGCTTCACATTTTCAAAAATACAAAAAAAGTAAATGATAAAAAAATTAAAAATGTTTACCTTAAAACCTGTTTTCTCAAAATGTAATTTTTTGACTTTGTACCTTTTTTCTAAAAAACTACTTATCATATAATCCTCAAATTTTCAGTGTGCAGACTTTTAATGTTTACATATTTTAACGGAAGACATTAGAGATATATAGCAAACTTTTTGATATATGACTTTTTAAAACTAAATGTTAGGGAAAAAATTGGACAATTTAAAAAAAAATCATAATTAATTTAATTGTTAACAAAAATACAAAATACTTCGTTAAAATGTTATGGATAGTACACATAACATACTGTAAAAATATTATCTATGAGAAATAAGTAGTTTCTAAAAAAGGGTTTTAAAAATTTTTCCTTTACAGGGGTTTTATAGAGGTGCCGGACCCTCTTGACCGTGGTTTTAGGTGGCAGTCAGTGGTAGTGTTAAAAAAGTTATTGCATAAGATCAGAAATAGTTATACTATTGTCATTTATAGGTAAAGTTACTTGGAAGAATGGGAAGGGGTTTTTGATCTTTTTCGAAATTATTTTGCTGCAACTTTTACAGTGTATCCTAATTCCTCAAGATCACTTTGTATTTCTTTGGTTTTAGAGAAAATAGACAGGTATTTTATCACGATTTTAATTGGCTTTTCTAATTTCAGCTTAGCTACATAGTATTCAAAGTCTTTTCTCTCCTCTAACGCGTGAGTAAGACTACGATACTCTTCGAAGTCATTGGTGAAAAGCTTAATGACATATCTGAAGGTTTTGTTGGTGATATTGGGGAACTTTTCATACAAACTTTTTTAATTTGCTCTCTGTAATTTTGTTTTATTTTGAGCATAATTGGGGGTCTGGGCTTTTTGATGGTTCCTTCAGAACTATCGGTGTTATCGGGACGTGGCTGCTCCCCGTCTTGATCTAGGTCGGAAAAGCAGTTGTTTGTCTCGACGGGGTCTTAGATTTTAGTGGGGGAATCGGGCCTAGCAGTTTTCTTAGGAAAAAAGAACTCTTCCAGAAAGTCCTTGTTTTTATTTTTACCTTTTTTATTATGTTTCTTTGATTTACTATTTGTAAAATTTTTATTTATATTTATATCCGTTTCATTTTAACGTTACTATCAATTTCTTCATTTACAGCAATAAATGGGGTGCAATGAGCCGAGTAGTCAGGGATTGTACAGGAAGGGGGCACTTACCTTGTCTTCCTTTTTCTGCTTTATCTCAGCAATTAATCTGTGAAGACTTTGCAACCTTTCTTTGGAGACTTGGTTCTTAAAATTCATGAGGTTTCAGTCGTGATCATGCAGAATTTCTTTATATTCTGAGATGTGAGTATCTCAGAGCTTTTCCCAGGCTTCAACTTGTTGCTGCGTAATTCCAAATTCCATATTTTTCCAAATCATGAATCGAAATCCTCAGAAGTCACCGAGACCGTAAAAGCACTGCAGGAGAGTTTAATTGTGCTCTGAATCATGTTTGTTCTGGTTAGCTAATGAAGACACACCTTACTCTGTCGGCAGTCACGGTTCTTCTCGGCCGTACAATTGAACTGCGTTTGATCTTTAGGCATATGAGCTGCAAGCGCCCCTCAATCTGACAATCTGTGATGGAGAAGCGATGAAAAATGTGTTTTCTATTCTGCAAGATGCATCATGGCCATTGGAAGAGAAGACGTGGTTCGGGAGGCGTCAACTGAACAGCGTTGAAACGGGCGTCAATCTGTGGGCATCTGGATTGTGAAAACAGTCCTCAATCCCATATCTGTCGGACTTCGATGTGAGAGACGGTGAAAGTGGAGTTTCTTCAGTCTGCTGAGAGATATGATGGTAACTGAATGGCGACGAACAAAAATAAGATCACTAGCGAGCGACAGCGGTAAGCTCTTCTGCTCAGAGTAGAGGAATGGAGGCTGAATGAAAAACCAACTAACTAATATAAGATAAATAACAAGTGACAGCAAGCCGCTTCTGCCCAGAAGGAATGGAGAAAACTGAATGAAGCCACTGAGAAAAAGACCCTATATATACAGGAGGGGCGAACTCATCCAACTTCTTTTATACGTATCTAGAAGTTAAAAGCTCGACTTAAGCATACTCAAACGACAAATCTGTTCATTTGAGAAGAAATGGTTTTCATGTTGGATTGCTTAAATAGAAAAACAGAATTAAATTCAACACAAAACTTGCTGAAAGCCTTGAGAGAGCATATCGATTGATGAAACAAATTAACTGAAAGTGTTCTGGTAGAATAAATATTTTCTTGTGAATAAACCTCCTTTTTTTCCCACGTAAGAGAAACGCTAAACTAGGGATGAGCAACATGGCGAGAGATCGCAAGTTAATTTAGATCAGGCAATAAATAGACTACATGATAAAAAAGCAATTTTTTTCAACGTCTATGATAACAAGAAGATCAGGACACATTTAAATAGGAAAAGGCAATCTGCTGCTCTGGAAAATGGATGCATACCAGAAGAACAAGTTCATCTAGGACTCCTGAAGTTATTAGAACATGTTTTTCTTGGCAAATATAATCTGTGTGTTACTGAGAATCACAGCCGTTTTTTAGCTTGGGCAAGCTATGCGCATGCCTAGGGCCCAAAAAATTGGAGGGTGAAAAAAATTAGAATTACAGCGAACATACCACTTTATGGTGAATTCACGAGAGCAGCATTTCTGCCTTCCAGAGAGTAAAAACTGAAATGAGATCTACTATGGAAAATGAAAAGCTTAGCAGTTTAATGGTGCTACGATATTTCAATGGAAATTGATATCAATGATGTTACCGATTTTGCTATGGTCAAAGCTCGAAGAAAACCTTTGTTGTACAAGTACAATAACAGTGACTCAACAAAGAATAAGGATGTCTAAGAGTAAAAGATAGTAAAGTAATAAGCGATGAAAAATTGAGAATTAACAAGTTGAAAACAATTTATACAGTAGCGCACACAAGGGGGGGGGGAGGGTCCTAGGATCCGGACCCCCCCTCAAAGCCCTTGATCTCTTTTCGATTGCTTATAATCCTATGTATATCGTACATAGATGTTTAATTAAGTATTTGTTATTAAGTATTTTTTATTAATGCTATTATTTATTCAATAATTAAATATTTACAGTTTTGTTCCCGAAAAATTTACAAAATCTAAAAAAACATGTTCCCGGGATTGGAGCTTGGGGAGAATGGTGATGGTGGTTGTGACTCTGGCCCCCCCCCTTCCAAAATTTTGTGTACTGAGTTTATACAATATACTGTAATTCAAACGATTTCATTAATGCTTATTTTTAAAAGGATGGGTGGGGTGGTCCGTGATTTAAGGTAAAAATGAAAAATGGCCAAACCATGACACACCCTTTCCTTAGGGTACTGGTTGCTGGGGCTGGACATGATGGGGCCATAGGTAGTGGGGAAAAATCTTCAAAAGCAAAAACAAAAAAAAAGGGGAAAAATTTTAAAAGGGGAAAAAATTCCTCCCAAGGGAAAAAAATAAGAACTGAAGGAGGAAGGATGGGCTCTGAAAATGGGGGGAAGGGGGTGCAACTATTTGTAGTGCCTAGGACGCCGGGGAGGTTAAAAATGGCCCTGCTGATAATGATGGAATAGCCTTTAAATATCAAAATGGAAAAAATGTTGAACCTTTCTTTAAAAAAATTTGGACACCAAAAAGGGTTTTTTTTAAATTTCCCCCTTAAAAATTTAAAAAAAGGAATTAATATTGTGGGGGCCTTTCAACCGCTAACAGTTATCTAAACTTCTTGAAATTGATAGTTACAAATGATAGAATATAATGTTTTTAATTAAATTCTAAAAAAAATACAAACTCAAAAAAGGGGGGGAAGGGCCCCCAAACTTAAATTTTTTGAAGTCTTTTATGTGACCAGAATTCGTCACATTCGTTCCGTGTCAATGGGCACAACCGACCCCTATTTTCTTCGTTTCAAAAATTTCTTTTAATGTTGAATTTTTCCCCATTTTTTCATCTATTTATCTTTGATGTTTTTTATTCAAAAAACTCAAAAACGAAGCTGAAAAGTTATTATTTAGATGCTATTTTGACCTTATATAAAACTTGCTTACTGTGGACCAAAACCCCAAACGAATAAGTTAAATAACTAAAACTTAATACCTATAACAAGTGTTTATAAGTCAGAGGTTCTTATTATCAATAAAAAACCGAAACGAATAATTCATTGCATCTATTTCTCAGTATAGACTCAGCCTTAAAATTATTTGCCGCACCGTATAAGTTAGTATGAGATATGCCCAACGCTCGCGCGCGTAAATTACAAAGCCTTTTAAACTCATTGGGTATGGGTTTTGATCTTTACCCCTCTTTTTTTTTAAAAACATATTCAAAAAAAATGTTTTTTTTCAAAGTTTTTACTGGGCGGAAAAAATTGGGAAAAGGTCTTTTGGTCTTTTACTTTCAATCCATTTTTAAAATTTTTTAAATTAAATTTAAAAATTCCCCAAGTTTTTAAAAAATTACATTGTTTTATTTCAAAAAAATTTTTGGATTTTTTGATAATTTGTACATGTTAAGCTTTTTTCAGCCATATGTTTACTGAACTCCATAATTTCCTTTTTTATTTGGCCCCTTTATTTTTTTTGAAATTTTCGTGTGGGTTTCCTTCAAAAAAAGACCCAAATCTAAAAGTTGGAATTGAGTTTTAGGGTCTTTTCCCTTCAGTTCTTTGATACAAATCTATCAATTATTTTTTGAATGTACTGATGAGAATGTCATCTTTTGTTGGAGGCCAAGGTGCAATTAAATAATTTTGGGGAAACCCCAAGGCATTTAAAATGTTTTCAGTTCAAATTAAAAAACATTTGGGAAAAATAGAACCTCGTTTTCAGATATTGAAAAGTATGTCTAGTAATTTCAAAAAATTTGCTTGGGAAAATTAAATTTTTATTTTTTATGGAAAAAAAGAAGAGTTTATTGAAACTCTGTTTAAGGGAAAAACAAAAATATGAAAATCAAACAAAATTACTTGAACTTTAAAACAGGCAAAAGAAAAAAACAAATTTAAAAATTTTTTAAATTCAAACAACTAAATTTTATTCTCTTAAATGTGTGGATATAGGATAAGAATTATTAGTTCACGAAGTTGAATTTGAAAATAAATTTATAAAAATTAAAAAAATATAATAAAAATTTGGGGCAAACAAAGCAAAATTTAAATTTGAAAAACTTAAAAAAAAGGGTCAAAACACCCAAATGAAAAATAAATATTAAGGGAAAAAGTTTTTGGGTAAAACAAAACCAAAAATTCTTACCCAAAACATTGAAAAAAAGGTCATTTTTTGAAAAATTAACTGATAAATTATACCTGACACCTTTTTAAATTTAAATGGGCCCTTTCAATTGTAAATGGGAGCAACATTTCTTAGGCATATTCTAAACCAGGGATGGCGAACCTTTTTGAGACATGGGTCAAATTTCGTTCATATTTTTTTTTAGTTCTAGCGCGTGGGTCACTATTGCCCATTTGCATCAGTGCTAAGTTTAAAATTTTTAACTCAGTACTTTTAAAACTAAACATTTTTAAAATTCAATTGGCTTAACTGGTAAAAAGGGCGCTGGGGAAGTAAGTCTCTTTTTACAAACATAGCTGATGAAAGTGCATTTTATCAGAAGGAAGGCTTTAAATATGTTATTTGCTTTGGTTTTCGATTGTATTTTAACAAACAAAATGTGAGCAAAATTATACACTTTATTTGATATTTTGTAAACACTTTTGCTTTAATTCAAATATTACATACTTTCATATACATTTGTTGTCATTTGCATAGCTGTGTAACTGTAATGATCAAACTTAAGGTTATAGACAGCTTTTAATTGCTTTTGTGTCAATGGGCTTGAAAAAATTCAAATAGAATATAAATAATTTACACGAATTAGAAAATCTAAATAAACCCGCTTAAGCAAAAAAGTGTTTACCTAGCAATTGTGGGTTAGTTATAAAGATTGCGTGGGTCAGTGTCTGACCCACGGGTCATAGATTGCCATCACTGTTCTAAACTTCACCCTTTCAAATAGTAAGCCCCTCAGGGGACTCGCCTTCTTTAGGTGGGTACGGGTGTCACAATCCCGAGGTACCCTAGTGATCTTTTCCTTTTCCCAAAGGGGTTTACTATCTTTGGTAAACACGGGTGTCACGACCCCAGGGTACCCCAGTGATCCTTCTCTATTTTCGACCCGGCATCTTGTCATCCAATTTCTCCCTTTTTCTTTTCCTTCCAAACCACAGACCTATGAATGTTTGGCGCAGTATAGTCAAAACTGGCTCTTGCGCCATAAAACACCAAACTCAACTCAACTCATTCAAATAGTAAGTGTGATCGTATTAGAAGAGTTTTCCTGGTTGGGAGCCCCTTGTTTTTTGTTGTTTCAATTGAATGATGGGTTTCTGAGTCTTAAATCCCATTGCTTAGTGGGATTGATACTCACTAAATTTGTTTAGACACCAAGTTCTGACATTTGCTTGATGTGATAACTTGGAGAAATAGTGGTATAACTCGGGTGTCATTGTCATTATTTTGTTATGGTTCAAAATTACGAGATCTGTCGCAAAAAAATCCTCATCTTAAAATTGTGATGTTAATAAACAATCAATTTCAATAATAAAAAATTTCTACAAATATTCGTAGTAGGGTTTGTAATCCAGTGTTATATTTTCAATACCGGGATCCCAAGATTAGAATTGGACTATTCATTAAATATACTTACACATTAGCATAATTGAAGTTGCATAATGAAACTAAAAATATAATTAAAAATTGATTAATATTATTTTTTATTGAAACACAAATTAAAATATGACTTAATTTATCACAAAAAAAAAATGAAGATAATACATAATGAAATTTAAAAAAAACTTTTCTTCTTTTCTTGTGTTTCTGTAAATAAGCGTTTTAAAAAACACAGCTCGTTCAGCGTTTCATCGTTCAAAAAGGCTTCTTATTCAATTCATACTATTAGCTCACACTCTCTATATATTTATCTTGTTCAAATTTTCAATCGTTTATAAAATACTTTCTATTCCTCCAATCAAGTTCAAATACATTTTTTTAAACTTGTAGTAGATGACACTTGATATTAATACAGTTTTTTCAAATATTAATTCATTAATTAAATCTTATTTTTTGATTTTAAATTTATTTTACGTTATTTCCGTCGTAGTTACAATTAGCTGCAACAGATGGCGCCAGTATGTTTTTCTAACAAAGTAGAAATTGGCGTTAAAATTTTTTATATCACTTATGTTTTTGTTACAAGTTTTCCTGCCGAAGAAAATGCTCCTTCAGAATCTACACTAGTAGGCTTTATCGTCATTAAATAGGAGTATGTTCTTTTTAGATAGTCACCACGTCTCCCACCATTTTCAAAAAAGATACATTTCTTTTTGAATTTTTGGTGACAGTGTCTCAAATCTAATAGCTTGCATTGTTGCATATCCCCCTTTGATAACTGTTTAGTTCTTCTACTACACTTAATGACTGTGTACAAATTGATTCAGTTATTGAATCAGAATGGGAATCTATTTCAAGTGTTACCTTATTCGAAATAGAAGATTCAGTTGCATGAGCTGTTAGTAATGCAATGGGATTTGAAGCGTCAAGTCTTTCAAGCAGGTCCGCTGTTAATTTAAGGCATTTAATTGAAGAAGAAACTGTAAGCCAAGTATAAGATCCAATAACAAACCAATTCTCGTTCTGCATCCGGATTATACTAATAGTCCAGAAATATCTGTTCTACTGCAGTTCACTTTAGAAATATTTTAATTCCGTACTAAATGAAACTATTATATTACAGTGAAGAATGTTACAGAATTTAATCAAGTAGAGAGAGGGCATGTTATTCCTGGCATTTATGAAAAATGATACTTCCGTATTCCATTCCAAAAAAGTAGAATGAAGGGTCACTGATTGACAATAAACTTATGAAAATAATTATTGGACTTAAATTCATAAAATTGGATAATAATGATCTGCTTCTAGAATGAAGGCAAGAAAAAGGCTAAGAAAGGAATACACGAAGAAAATATTGGAATGAACAACTAAATTAATTAAACTTACAGTATCAAAAAACTGAAATGAGAATTCGTAAAACTGGAGCTAATTTCAAAAAGAAAATTAGTGTAATGCAGTCAATTCTTGCACTTAATCTGCATTATATTTTTGTAAAGACACATTGATGAACCAGTCATTACACGTGAACTTCCACAAAACGTAATATTCATCAATGATATTACACAAAATGTGATTCCTTTTTAAAAATACTTAACTGCAAATCGAACTCTAAAGAAGCTATGATTAAACAGTACTCACTTTATCATGGTTTGTCGAGAATCTATTATGTTGTTAACTTTTAATAAAAATCAATTAAGTAGAAGGAAGGAAAGTCATAGTTAAAAAACCGAGAAACTTCTCTGTACAAAGAAGACCTGGGAAGACACCCACCACCACAAGGGGCCGACCCCCATAATTATGAGGCGTAAGTTAATTAAGCGCGTGCAATTTTAACGAGGCCACATAATCAGGATTTGGGAGAGCGCAAGAAACAATGCGCCTATCGATTGACTTTTGATGTCTTTTCGCGGAGGCTTCGCTTTTAATGAGCTAATTGCCCTCCCTCTCTCTCTGCGCCCCATTTTTTTCGCCGCCGCCCCAGTCTTTCAATCCAATTTTCGCCCCACATTTAATGAGAGCTTGCCGACACTGGTTGAGGTTCGATGCGGAATCGGCATTAAGCCCGATAATCGTAAATCGTAATCGTTTCCGGGTTTTATTTTCGTGTTACGGTCTCATTGGAATTTCGACTCGTTTGAATGGACGGCCTCTGGTTTTTTTTAACTTTCCTTTTCTCTTATTCTGATGGTGCGATTTTGAAACTTAGCCTTTGGTTCTATCTCTCTTTTCTTTTAAGTGAAGTTCTCAGTAAACATGTATTAATATTTGTTTTTATCTCTTTGATATATATGTTATCACACAACCTCATTATCACATATTGAGAAATTGAAAAGCCCTGAATGTAATATTTTTTTTTCTTTTCTTGAGATGCTAAAAAGTAAAGAGACAGCAATAAGTGTTAAGGCATTGTATAGCTAAATAGTTTGCTTTACGAAATGTAATGTAATGTAATTCTTTTTTTTTAATATATTTTTTACTAAATGCATTACCATGAACTAAGTTTCATAACTAATTTATATGTATTTATGGGTATTTGTGCTTATACACAATGAGAATACTGACTTTCTACCCTAACAAGGGGAGAGCACGATTAATGAAATTCATTTGGGAACGAGAATTTGTGTAATAGTAGTACTCCTTTAGGGTGAACAACCCTCAATGTAATAGCGCCGAATGGGCTATCAATTTGGAGAAAATATAGCTTTCGGAATTAATTCTTAGCTTTTATACAATTAAGTTTTAATTACCTCCAGCAACGCAGTGGAGTAAATGTGACGTACCTGCTTTCTACGTGGGAGGATAGGCCTCGAGTCTCGCGTCCGGCTTGATGTTCCTTTTTTTTCAAAACTTATTTAATTATTTTTACAATAAAATAAATTTATTTAAAAAAGGTTTTCTAAATATTAAATGATATTTAGATAATTATTTTATATTTAAAAAATAAAGAGATTATATAAATATTTCTATTATTTTTTACAAATATAATTATTAATAAATAATATTTATTTTTTCAAAATATATTATAAATAAACATTAAATCATATTTTATAATAAAAATTAGTTGCAAATATTTTTTATGATATGAAAAATACAATATATTATAAATAAAACATTACATATAATATTATAATAATACACAAAATCCCCTTAGTGCAGTAGTAGTACTATGACATCTCACGCGTCCTTTCTCTAACATAACCTCTGTGTTCTTTGACGGCCACGATTAATGGCAAATCTTTTCCAACCCAAATCCAAGAAGTGAAACGAAGGATAGATACAAATAAGCTAACCTTTAAAAGGACGGAAGTTTTAGTGAGCGCGATGGCAATTTAGAGAAAGTTTAGTTCAGAGAAGATAGAAGTGTTGATTGACGGCTTACCTAGAATCACGAAAATCGCCATTCATCCAAGGTACATACCATTGTACGCCAACCTAGAGAAATATCTGAAGTGGATTGGACGTTGCGTAGAACCCGAGGTAGGAAGATTATATTCTGAATGCGAATATATTATTAAGATTGTGAGAGTAGGCGGATATAATATAATTATATTGATAAGTGATCTAATTACGCGATCTGTGTTAATTAAAGCTACGTGTTTTGGTTTATTCTCACTTAATATGTTTGTTCGATATATAAGTAATTTAAGTTAAATTCTTAATGAAAGTCATATTAAGAATTCTAAAATGTCTCATCATTTCGAGAATCCCACACCTCTAACTTACGCTGAAACCCCACGACATGGTCAACGAAGATCGACCATGTCGCAGTACCTTAAAGGAGTACTACTATTACACAAAGTCTCATCCCCAAATGAATTTCCTTAGTCGTGCCCTCTCCTTGTAAGCCCGCTTGAACCCATCGACTAAGATTTTTAAAACAATCCTATCCTGTAGAATTTTAATGAACGAGATAATTTATTTCTCTCAGAAGGCGTTTCTTTTCTAAATATTTTTCTGTGGATTTCATTTAGCCATTAACAAAATATGCGTGGTTATAAATATGCCAGATTTACTTCCCACTGTCGAAATGTTATACGCAAATGTTATGTATTTTCTAGTTGGTAAAGGTCATAACACCTCTGCATTTTGTAACTAAGTAAATGAGAGGAAGCGAGACTTGCAATTTCATAAAGGATCTAATTAATCGAAGGTTGTTACGGGAGCCTAGTGGTCATGGTCACGAACTCGTGGTCGACATTTCCTGACTTTGAGTCCTAGTGCAGCTAAAGACTCTCTGTGTAAAGAGCCGATGTACGTTAAAACTGCCGTAGCTCAAAGTCCTCTCATTGACGTGGTGTAGAAGTTTGAAGGGTAGGAGGCGAACTCAGGTGGCATCCTCGTCACTAGTCCGTGGTTCAAAGTTACGAGGTTCTTCACACGTAGCCCTCGTGTTGGTTTAGAGTGTGATGTTAATAAACACTACTCTCTCTCATAGTCGCACTAATAAATAACATTTTGAAGATAAAAAAATTATCACAAAGTCGATTAGAAATTATTTTCGAACCTAAACAGTGTAGTTTGTGTTATTAATAATGGCTAGAATGGACTACGAAATGGAAACTTAGAATCCTAGAATACTTATAAACCATTCCCCCTTTCATTCCCTATTTACTCGAATCTAAGCCCCACTATTTTTCCAGTGTTTATGCTACTGAAAATCGGGTGCGGCTTAGAATCGAAGGCTAAACATTTGTTGAATGGAGGAAATTGAGTTTTCACCCCTTTCAAAAGGGAAAATGTAACCGTTCATTCTGGTCACTTGTATCGATGACTTATTCCATTCCGCAGTTTATTTCCAGTATTCAGCGTATCTTAAGCATTGTTGCCTGCTCGTATTCAGGAATTTTTTTGTATACGCTCTCACTTTCTCTCTTTTCACCACCTAAACATCAAAGATATCGGTAATACCATCAAGACGAGTTCACTATCATGCAAGAATGGGAAGGGAGGCCATTTTATGGGCAGAAGAAAACGGGAGCATAGCAGCGGCTACTGGAAATTTGACACGGATGAACCAAATATACGTCGATGGCGTAACAAAATGATATAATTTTTTTCTAATGTTCAACAGTTTTTGATAATTATTTAATATTCTTCTATAATACATTCTTTTTAAAAAAAAATGTTGCATAACGAAAGCATTCGATGGTATGGAAGACGACATTGCGTGGGTAATTGGCGACACCTGCATCAGTAACGAAGTCAGCTGTGACAATGGGAGTGATGAAAAATTACATGAAACACTCTCTCTCTCTGACAGTTAGAGTAATTATAGGTTTATGTATGTATTTGAAAGTTTTTTATGCTGGTAAAATAAATTTATTAACTTCTCATTATTTCTCATTGAATTTTTTAAAAAATTTCTTAAGTATCGGATATAGATTAATCTTTTAAACAATTGTAGAGAATTGGTAGTGCGGCTTACAATCGTTGACAAAATTTTTTACAAAAACTTATCGAGAATTTGCGGAGCGGCTTAGAATCGATGGTGGCTTAGATTCGAGTAAATACGTTATTCCTAATAAGCACGCAATGACGTCATACATTTAAGTTACCGTTTTATGATTGTATTGTGATAAAACTATGTGTGTGTGCAAATATTTAAAAATAAAATTTCAAAAGATAATTTATTAAATTTTCTTGAGAATTGTCCATTTTATTCGATTATTATCAGATTTCAATGCCAGAAAGATTGACAGGTGCTGCTTGTGCCCTATATTTATTTTATAATGCATTCAGAATATGATAGTTTTACTTAATCCTTTTTTATGCGAAGTGAAAGTGATTATATATATAACATTATCTAACGTTTTTGGAATATAAAAAACAAGCTATTATATTTTAAAGTGCAATTTTTTAAAATTTATTTTATTTCCTCCTGGCGAATATTCATGTAGTACAAAGGTCACCAAAAGGGTGGTCCGAGAAAATTTCGCTGGTTCCCAGAATAATGTGGAATATACTTACTCACCACATTAAGTTATGTTTCAAGGGAAGAAGTCAAATTATTTTTCCAGGAACAAAATAATCTGAAATTTCAAAAATTCTTGTGCAACAATGAATGGATAGCAAAGCTTACATATCAAGCAGACATTTTTCCCCTGTTAAATGAACTAAACATATCCTTGCAAGGACAACTTAGGGACGTGTTCACACTACGAAGTAAAATGGATGCGTTTTCAAAGAAAATATTATTGTGGCAAACGCGCAGTTGGTTGAAGACTATCTGCAAATGTTTTCTAATTTTGATGAATACAGAAAGAAAAATGATGTTAACCAGTAAGTAGTAACCCTAGTTGAAAAGCATTTTTGGAAATTTCCCTTACAGAATTTTTTTGCTCGTTTTACCCAAAGAATGAAAGATCCCAAAACGGCAATATGGGATAACAGATCCGCTTGTGCAAAAATTTAGGATAATAATTTAAGCATGAATCAAAAGAAAGCCTCATCGACCTAATAACAAAATTTAAATTTAATTCACCCTAACAAGATTCTTTTTTTGGCTTTCCATAAAAAGTGAATACCCTTTTCTTTGTGAACAGGGATGAAAATTCTATTCAATCCCAGTCTTTTTTTGCGAAACCCCTTTTTCATCTGTCACACCCAAAAAAAGAAGTTCCGACCTTATTTTGAAATAAATGCAATTTCCTTTTTGGGTAGGGGCGGTTTTGCCGCCGCGAGTTCGAGCCCAGTACCCTAAAGACCCGCCAGGGGAGCGATGCACGTTAAATCTGTCGATACAAACGCCTGTGGTGTGGCGGGGTTTTGTTGGGAGAGGGGGGTGCCACCAGGTGAAAATTTTACTTGACCATGGTTTAAAATTTCTGGTCCGTCGCCGGCCATCGTAAGCGAACAGTGCGGCGTTAATATTCACTCACTCACCCCTTTCAGTAACAAATTGGGGTCTTGGGGTCCAAGTAACCATAATCTTATTTCAAGTAAAACAGGAACATCCATCAATAGGGAAAATATAATGCTAAAAGTTTGATATACTTAAACCCTTTTTTTAAATTTTTTTGTTTATTTTATTATATGGCTTTTAAAAAATTTTTATATTTTGGGTTAGAATTATAGTTTCATTTTATTTACTGGGTATTTTTTTGTTTTCTGAGATCAAAATTTTTTTTTGTAAAATATTTAACCCCAAAAAAACCCTTTAGTGGTCCCGGATTTAAAGGAATTACGGTCCGTGAGGTAAAAAGGGTTTGGCGCCCCCTGATATAGACCCCCCCGCGCGCTTTTTCCCCTTTTTATAACAAATTTTAAGTAGTTTTTAAGAAATTAAAGAAGCGCCATCTGTTGAGTTTAAAATGAAACTTTGTGTGTTATAATGGGATTTAATTTTGCAAAAAAATTTTCAAGTGTAATGATAGAGAATCAAAACATTTAAACTTAAATGGAATGAATTTAAAATTTTCCCCTTTTTTTAAAATATAATTGAAAAAAAAAACTTTTACTTTAACAAAATTCAATGTATATATGTACGTATATGAATAAGATCAGTGGGCAAGGGGGGGGTTTTAAATCCCCCCCTAAAGCCCTTTGATTTTTTTCCTGATTGTTTAAAATTTTTTTAAATATATAGTACGCAAAATTTAATTAAGTATTTTTTAAATTAAATTTTTAAATTTTTAATAATGCTAATTATTTATTCAATAATTAGTGTTTTACTGTTTTTTGTTGCTGAAAATCGACAAAATCAAAAGGAGCATGATAAAAGAATAGTGGACTTTCGACCCTAACTGACTAAGATATTTGCACATTTTTAAAAAACATTTATAATGCTTTATAATTTTAGATCATTTTATATGGAGTATGGAGCTTCAAACTGTATTGTGAAAATGGCATATATAATTCAATGATAAAATAATAACTTTGATGATGAATTAGTTGGAAGTATATTTATTTCAAAATGATTCACAACGTAATGTTCAACTATTTATGAGAATTAAAAATAATCACATATTTCACCTTTCATGCAAATATACATTAATAACAAATTACATTTAAAAAAAACTAAAAAACACGCTTCCATGGTTAATCGAACTATAATTATTTATTTTTCTTTTTGCCCGACACAATAAAAGCATGTTTTTTTAGTTTTTTCAACTATCATTTATTTAAAAACTTTTAATTTAGGTCGGACCGAAAAAGCTTGCCCATCCCTGAGTTAAAAAAATTCTTTTTCACATGAACAAAATTTTTTATTTCCATTTTCAGAAAACTGCGTTTTTTTTGGTAAAAAATTGTAAAAAAAAAAAAAAAATACATTTTTTGTTTTGGGGTTACAATCTTTAGCCACCAAATCTAGAAATGGGATCTGGAATTAATCGCCAAATCTGGAAATCATTCCTGATGATCCTGATCAGGACAGTGGAACAAAATTATGAAGTCATTGTATTGTTACGGTCCTTGATAGGTGTGCTAAATTTCAAATCAATTCTACCTTTTAAAGTAGGTAAAAATCGAGATCAAAGATTCCGTTGCATACAAGTGAAACTTATAAAAGCGTGCTAAACAGGAATGGAAAAGGGGGTTTTGGTAGCTTTGAATTCTTTTTTTTCATCTCATTTTTTTAAACATATGTCTTGTATTGTAGAATATTTGATTTATTGTATATTAACATCGTCGAAGACGAAACAACCAATTCCCCCCTTTTTAAAAATAAAATTTTTTTGAAACCACTCTTGAACCGGGTTTGGTATAAATGAAATTTTATGGTATTTAGTGTCATTTGTTGTATATGTAAACGTTTTAAGAATAGTAACAGAAAAATTATATTAAGTTTTAAAATTTTTTACAAAAAAGAACATAGAATGGCCATTTTCCCAAATTTTTTTTGAAAAAAAGCTTCCCTTTAAAATTTTGCCCGTATATAGCTCGATCTCGTACAGAGGCTCAACTTTTTAAATATATAACTTAGAAGTGGGTTTATCCATGTTTTACGACAACAGAGTGGAGAAATTTTAATTAAAAAACGCCGATAATTATTTCAATGGGTTGTAACTCTGAAAATAATGGAATTTTTTTTAAAAAT
Organism: Trichonephila inaurata madagascariensis; assembly: GCA_019973955.1. Classification (NCBI taxonomy): domain Eukaryota; kingdom Metazoa; phylum Arthropoda; class Arachnida; order Araneae; family Nephilidae; genus Trichonephila; species Trichonephila inaurata. Next base: position 42,999 of record BMAV01008301.1, read on the forward strand.
CCTAGTTGAGCCTCTGTACAGAGGTCTGAGCTATACACAGCAAAATATTATTATAATAGAAGCATTTTTCACTAAAGGAGAACATTTTGAAAAAAGGTTATTCTAAGTTTTTCCCGAAATATTGGATTTAAATAACTTTTTTTGTCAAAATGTCTTTAAAACAATTTTATACATGTATTCTAATCTAAGTGACACTAAATATCATGAAAATTATCCATTTATGCACTTTTTTAAAATCACGATTCCGAACGTAGTCGGATACCTTAAACACAGTGCCGGTTTATTCATTTGGCGCTTGGGGTGGGCTACCTGGGGCCCGGATGGGCTTGGATAAACTGGATTTAAACAGATATTCTGAATATATATTTCGATCCCCCGGTGCCAAGGGGGGCCGTAAATCTTTTACACCCAGGGCCTGAAAATGAGCTTAAATCGACACTGCTTAAACGTGAGGACTTAGGTTTCGAAGGATTTAACGCGCATCAGCCCCTCTACACGCAGGGACGTCTTAAGACTCTTTGAGGCCCTGGGCCCAGAGAAGAGTTTTTGAGACCCTGGGTCCAATACAAAAGTAGGCCCTACCTGGCATCTTTAAAAGTAGACATCATTGCATGCATTGTCAAATACTCGTTCAAACGGTAATTTAAAACAAATAAATGTGCACGACTCACAATCTCATAAACCGGCTCGACCGATGGCCGCATTTCGAACTAAATGAGTTGAATGACTGTTCATGGAATTAGGCCTAGGTCTAGACACGGGCAACGGTCATCAAATAACAAATCAGTCTTACCACTTTTATTAGTTTACATGCAGTTTGAAATTCCCTGTTTTTCGGAGTGTGTGAATACGTACGAGAATAGCATTAGATCACATTAAAATTATCCGGATCATAATCTTATTAAGACAGAGATGAAAACAAAATGAGGCCCACCAGGAGGGCGAGGCCCGGGACCAGTTGGCCTATGCCTTAAGACGTCCCTGTCTACACGATGGGTTTTCATTGGTGCTAAGGCTCGAACTCATGACAAGTCAGCCACGAGTCCGTGGACATCAGCCTTGCAAAATGGCATGGATTTTAAGAGGCATCAAGACTTGAACTTACGACTCATATAAAAAAATAAATAATTAAGTACATTTTTATAAAAAAAATATTTATAATTCCTATACATAGCCCGGAATTTCAAAGGGGTACAGGGTCGAAAGTTCACCATTCTTGTATCATGCTTCTTTTGATTTGTCGATTTTCGTGGGAAAAAACAAGTAAAAACCTAATTATTGATAAATATTAGCATTAATTATAAAATTAATCATTAATAACAAATATTAAATTTTACGTACATATACTTTAGAATTATAATCAATCGAAAAATAGGCTTTTGGGAGGAGTCCGGGCCCCAGGACCCCTTGTGTGCGCCATGTCCATATATAATAATTTATATATAATAATTATTTACATGAACCTAATTTATAGTTTTTATCTTATTTCAAGATTAAACAAATTCAACATGAAAATCCTGTTTTCTGAGTTTATGGAATAAAAATAATCGGAATTGTTCAATGATCCTGCCTGTATATTACCTGAAATATTAGAAAGCAATTTTCTTTTATTTAAGGACCTCTATGTGAATTACAGAGGGGAATCGCTTTGAAATTTTGAGTAGAAATCATTTAGTTATATTTTAATGGCTTATATATTTTCAATCATATCTTTTATGGCTCTTTTTGCCGCATAGTATTAAAATGTGCTCCAAAATTTATAAAATTTGTATACGACTTAATTTTTAATATGATTTTTGTCACTTAATGTTCTATTTAGATTGAATATAACCTTTTACTCTTAAAAAATAAGTAATGGAAATGATAGTTTATAGTTGAAAAGGTAAAGGTTTATGAAGACAGAGATTAAAATCCTTTTTTATCAACCCTCATTGAAATTACACCCAGGAAAAGGTTAACGTATTTACGAATTTTGAGTATGTGATGTATTATTTTAGATACTTCATCCAGGTTTTAGTATCAGATTAGAAAAAAATATAATTCTCCTTTCTTCTGATATATTTATTAGACTAGTATTTGAATTGAAGCCTGCCCTTACGATTTAAAAGGTTTATCTTGTAACATATGTGAAACAGTTTACAAAGCAACCTTGGGCGAACATAATGCCCATTGTCTTGACATGGATGATACAGCTGAAACATTATATACGTTTAACATAATATCTTAAATCACAACAACTTCCGAATTTCATCTCTTCCCTCATTATTCCCAAACCCTCTCATTCTCCGTAACAAAGCATCCGGTAACAGATACCACAAATAAATTAAGCGAATCTGTTCTTCATATTCCACACCAAGTAATTTCTTTTTTAAAAAAAATCTCTCTTCCTCCTTTTGTGATGATCGGTTTTAATGAAACCTAACCTTCACTGTCACCCCTAAAAACGGAAGAACGATATAATTTTTCACCCACCATTTCATTCAATCCATCCCCCCACTCAACGCCAATTTCAAATTTTGTTGTTTTTTTTTAAATGCTCATCTTCCTTCCCAGGAGGGAAAAAAATCACGCATAAATCACCTTTCATGAAGTTTGTGTAACAAGGCGCTTGATTCGCGCTTCCATATAGCATTGTCTCTGAGTTCTGGTAACTGGAGTCATCTGTCCAGGGGTGGATCCTATTGTTGTCGGACATATTTGTCCCCAACTTGTCACCCGATGCCTCCACAATAGGGGATCATATCCATCAACTTTTCCCGTGTTCGTTCAATTACTCTTGGACGATGATGAGTCAGGGATGGTGGTGATGATGAGGAGGAATATAGAATCATATCGTCCGAGCAGAGAGTGGATTAGGTAGTGTCTGTCCCAAACGGAAGCGATTGGGTATTGCTCCCCTTTTTTGTTCCGTTCTTTTTATTGCAGGTTATTGGGTTTATGATCGAGGGAACTGGGGGGGGGTATCTTCTGTTGTAAAGGGAGAGGTGTGGGATAATTGTCTCTTTTTGATTCATATTTCAGTCTTTTGAATGGTTTTTTTGTTATACAGTGATTGGTTTTATCCTGTTTCTGAATGGTAATTCGAGTACGGGGAAATTGGTTCTCTTAAAAACTGCCTTCCTGTATTGCTAGAGAATAATGAGTAATAAAAAAAAAAAAAAATTTAAGTCGATTCCTACTTTGGTGAACAAAGAAAATTTTTATTTTAGTTACTTTTTATTAAATAATTACAATTAATATAAATATGTATAGACATATGACAGAATCACAATATTAAGTGGCAAAATATAAAGCGATTTTCTGTTTTCCTTTCTATATATGTTGTTGGACTCTTATTTTCGTTTGCTACAATTTATTCATTCATAAATCCCATTCTCGAAATTGGACCATACCAGGTAAGATTTGAACCCACGACCTTTAGATTAAAATTCCATTGCGCTACAAGGACACAACGAGTGACTTTCCTTTTTTATATATGGTGTTGGGCTATTATTTTTATTTATTACTATTTATTCATTAATTTAATTTAATTAATGTATTAATATTTGAAAAAACTGTATTATCATCAAGTGTCATCCACTACAAGTTTAAAAACATGTATTTTAACTTTAGTGGATGAATAAAAAGTATTTTGAAAATTTGAACAAGATATATATATATATATATATATATATATATATAATCATATATATCACAAGGGGTGTGCCCTCAGGGGTCCCCCCTCCATAGTCCTTGGTTTTGTTTTCGATTGGTTATAATCCTATGTACATATTACGTGAAATTTAAAGATGTATTTGTTATTAATAATTAATTTTATTAATTAATGCTAATTATTTGTTCAATAGTTAATTTTGCATTGTTTTTGTTCCCGAAAATCAACGCAATCAAAAGAATATGTTGGGCGGCGTATTGGAGCATGATACCAAAATGGTGGATTTTCGCGACCCCGGACCCCCTCCCTTGAAAAATTTTTGTGTGCGCTACTGATATATATATATACTATATATGTATTTATGTATGCATGTATGTATGCGAATAAATATAAATAAAGAGAGCGTGAACTAATAGTAGGAATTGGAAAAAGAGCAAACTTAAATGAAAAAAATTAAAAAACTAATGTTTAGCTAGTTATGTAATATGTACCCCTTTCTCGAGAATGAATTCTTAAAATTTAAAATTTATTTATTTTTTAAAGTTTAGAAATGGGTCTTTTCAAATTTTATGATACACATTCAGCAAAAAGTATGGAGATTTCTTGAAAGACGTTGCTCTTTTATAAAATATTTTGATTAAAATAATTCTTAAAAGTGTTTTGATGATTGGAATTCATAAAGGCTTACGCTTTTTAAGTTTATCAGCTAATGCATTAACATCAAATTTTACACATAAGCAACAATGATAAAAATGTATGAAAATTAATGAAATATTCAGTAAAACATATTTTCAAAACAGTCATGAGGCTTTTAAACACGAGTGAGTTCTCAGAATGTTTGAAATATTTTCACTTACTAGAGAAAGCTACTTTACTAACACTATCTTTTACTCACATGTCACATTTACAAAATGTAACAGCTTATAGATATACTATTACATCCAGTATATATCATATACAGTGGCGCACACAGGAATTTCTCAAGGGAAGGTCTAGGGTGGAAAATCCCCTTTTCCCCATCATATTTTGACGCCTCAAATATATTCTTCTGTTTTTTGAAATTGTGGGAAACAAAAAACTTAAAAATTAAATTATTGAAGAAATAATTAACATTAATTAATAAAATAGATTATTAATAACGAAAACTTTATTAAATTTTATTTACTATGTCAGTGCTTTCAAAAATTTTATCATTTTCATGCGCCCCCCCCCCATACAAAACGTATTGAAATTTAATAATATTATACTTTTACCTTAAAGCTCATACGACTTTAACCCTTTTCCCCCAAGTCATAAACGTCTTGCTCAGCCAAAGTTTTTTTCTTCTTGACGTATATATATCCCTTCCTAGGGATCTTTTTTTGTGCACTGCTACCCCAAAATTATTCCTTAGGCATTGGAATACTTTAAAAGGACTTTGACAGTCTTTACGTGGAAAACCGCGGTATTGAGGACCAAACCGCGTAACTTTTAATTGGCAGTTAAGGAAAAATTTTAATCCGTACAAATCATCAAAATTGGGGATTAATAGAAGTCCCTGGGTCATGGTAATTATCAAACTTTTCAAAAAGGGTTAAAATTTAAAAATAAAATACATAGTGCATTACAGATACTTTTATATTATATCGGGGTAACGTGTATTTTATAATATTTAGAAAAGTATTTTGGCTTACTTTCAGTAAAATTTAAAAAATTTTTTAAAAATCTTTAGTTTTCAACTTTTCAATATTCTGCGCCCCCCTTTTGGGGGTTATCACGCCCCCAAGGGGGGGGCCCCCGGGGTTTAAAAAATTTTTACTTTTGCGTAAGATTATTCCTCGGAAAAAAAATCAGGTCAAAGGCAAAAGGTTCCAGGGTCCCTTGTGTGCGTCACTGATCATATATTATTTATGGTATACTCATAACTATATTTATAAACAATATTTTCATACTAGTTAGTAAAAGGGCTTTTGTAAATAAACTTTCTTTTTTGCTCAGAGTTTCTTTTAAATAGCCTTGACAGGAGATTAGATTTGCTGAAAAGTAGTTCATGCTCGACGATATCTTTCCTTTGGTAAAAGTATAAATGCTTTTGTTTCTCTGAAAATGCTTCACAATAGCTTTGTTTCTGCCATAATCTTTCTAGAATGGTAATTAGACTTGGATGATGCTGTATAAAGCTGGATTTTTATATTTATTTTCCATGTTGAGAATAAAAATCAAATTTATCAATTTAGGAGCATTAGGATTAGTGTGGAAGTCTGACAGAAGAATACTAGGTCTCTCTCTCAGAGGTGTTCTCAAACTACGAGACTCATCGTTAATAATCCTAATGTTGCTTCAAAATGGGACGTTAATAATTCAATTATTATAAACTGGATGTTTTGTACACTTCTTATACAAACCTTAACTGTGACTGTGTGTAGTTTACTCTTCTCGTGCTTTTTACCTAAACTGTAACCTTACACAACACAACACTGCAACATTATTATAGAAACAGAAAACACACCAGACGCAATGTCTTTGTTTGCCTTTGTCAAAAGGACAATTTCAGATTAGATATATTAATTCTAAATATTCTCAGCCCCTTCAAAGATGTTCTTGTCTTAGTCATTGACGTGGCTACCGCCATATCAGCCATATCAATGATATGGAGCCCCCAAGCAACAGGAGCCTCAACATGTGTAAGCAAGAAATGTTATCAATAGTCTCATTAACCAAGTTTCCATTTTAAAGAAAGGCCCCAAGTAATTTTGATACAGGGCCCTCTCAGGACTCTCTACGCCGCTGTTCTCAATCTGCACTTTATTATATGAAATTGAATGAAAATTAACTGTAAAATTTTTTTATAGTTTTAAAAGTGTGACTCATCTTCATCTAGATTTTATTTAAACTGGAATATATTTACAGTAAGAACTTGACATACATATATGCACGACTAATGCGAACTCTCAGATACGCAATTTCTCGCTATATTGAAATTTACTTTTTGAAGGCATATTTTCTATCAATGAGGTGTTAGTGAATTGATCAAGACGAGATTGATTTATCTTTTAATAAATATGAAAAATGTACTCTACATTCAAGGGTCTTTGGATAGATGTAGATTGATATTGCTGTTTAGTTGGATCTCAGAAAAAAAGTAGCCCATTTCACTGAGTGTGGAAATTTCTCCTATCAATATTCCTATGAGAGATCAAATCTAAAATTTTAATTAAAATTTAATCTAAAACTTTAAGTTTTATTAGTAATATAAAGGTTATTTACATTATGATAACTTGCTTATTGTATTTTGTTCCTTGGTCAAGCTTATTGAGCAACTTTAAATATTACAGTATTCATCTTATCATAATGATTTTTTTTTTCTTAAAATTTTTAAGTATTGCTCTCGTTTATTTTTTGATAAATGTTTAGAAATTGTAAATTTTGATGTCACTATATTGTTCAAAAATAAGATATTATCTCCTTTCAAGTGAAAATAAAGCCTTAAAACTTGACAAATAAGGCTTTAATGTTTGCTTAACTCAGCAGACAGGTACCCCAAACGATAGACTTGTGGTAAAGGATCGTGGAGGGTGTCCAGTATATTCCCCAACATATGCGGGGAAAATGGCACGTGACTGGCGTGCCACCCTCTGCTATTGTTGTTTCGAGGACATTGAAGGTCAATCAGATCGGAAGCAGGAGGGGGAAAAGCTATGAATTTCGATGAGCTCAACACTTTAGGAAATTAATTTCCTAAAACGGGGAATGGAGGGGGTGTCGCTTTTTTTCCTGGTTCATTCTGTTCATCCGCTTGTTTTCATCCCCATCCACTCGAAAGGTTTTCCTTTTAATATGACATCCATGTATTCTTCTACTCCTCCCGGTGGCCTGCATTTGTTCGAAAATGGTGGTTCTAGCAGGAGAAGGTGAGCCATTTGAGTGTAAGTGATAGAACTCTCTCTAACAGCCACATTCTTTGTTACTATTAAAATGACCAAATGAAATCCTCTCAATTGATCAGCACGTGATCAGGCCGCAAGTAAGATAATGAATGACCAGTTAAATTGAATTAAATGCAATGCAGAAGTGAAATGAATAGAAAAAAAATTCCCCGAATCAATGATACAAATGATATAATATTTGACTTTGTACTTGATAAAATGTATATATGCGGTGTGCAAGGCCAAATAGTATGGAAATAACTTTTGCGAGATGGTTATCTAAGAATTATCCTTTCGTCTAAGATGGTGACTGAGCTAAGATCAGTTATAGCTAAGGACGTCTTAAGACTTCTTGAGGACCTGAGCCCCTACTCAAAAGTAAGCCACTCTGGGGTCCTACACAAATGTAGGCCTAACCTATGACCCTTAAAAGTAGACAGTACATAGCACACGTTGTCATATACTCGTACAAACAATAACCCAAAACAAATAAATGTGCATGACTTATAATCGCACAAACCGGCTCGACTGACTATCGCATTTTTACTGAATGAGTAATAATAGTGTATGGTGGTAGGCCTAGGCCTGTATGTGGATGATGGTCATCAGATGTAGTCAGTTAACATATAGTCCGAAATTCCAACTTTTTTGGAGAATACCACCGGAAATAACATTTGACTGTTGGAATTATTCAAATCGTTATCTATTTAAGGGCGACAAGAACAAAGCGAGGCCCCCATTTTGGCCGAGGCTCAGGTTCAGTTGGGTCCCCGTTTTGATCAGTGGTAATAGCGATGTCTTTGTAAATTAACTATATATATATTATGTAGTAATTATATATATCATGAATTGGAGTAATTCTTAGATTGACAGGAGAAATGTAACGTGCAGCCATTTATCATATATTTTATTTCAATATTCATCAAAGCCGTCTGTACTCCAAGCCATGACAAACGAATCCACTTTCGAATCGATCAGGCAGTGCGTCGTTCGTTCACAGAATTTTCGTAAATTGGAGTCGAAGTCAGTGCTTATGCGGGAGGCTTGAGGCTCTGGGAGGCCTACCCCAATGACACTTGAAGGGTTAGACATTTCATATATCGTATATACAATAACCCAAAACAAACAGGAATTCAATAAATAATCGAAAACTCAACTGAATCCTTTTTTCTAATGAGTAAAAATCCCATTTCTAGAATATGAATGGCTAATTTTAGAACATAAAATTCAACGTTTTAAATACACAAAATTTAAAAATTTATTTAATATTCAATTATTTTATAAGGCTATCCCAAAAACAAAACCCCAGACTTAGGACCCGAGAGGGGTTTAAATAGTTTGATAGCATCGTAATAGCTGTCTTATTGCAATTGGTATAATTAATCTAAAATATAATTAAAATATTATAAAATTAAAATTTAAAAATTAAAGAATTAAACAAGAGTTAAAATTAAAACCATTTGGGAAAAAATTAAACTAGTGCAACCAATTAGCATTATAAAAGATATTATATTAAAAATAGTTAAATATTATAAAATAAATTTTTTAAAATTCATGATTATAAGTTGAACCCTTCGAATCACTGTCAAAGATGACGCACTGGTATCTTTACGAATAAGAAATGATCCCCCCAAAACCAAAAGTTCAAATTAAAAACCAATTACACACACACAAATGAACACAAACACACAAAACACACCAAAAACACACACACACACACACACACACACACACACACACACACAAAACCTATATTTTGACTTCCGATCTTTAAGTATTCCAAAAAGAGATTAGTCTGTTGTTCTATTTCAAGCGATTAGAAAGCGAAATTTAAATGACACTCTAAATTAAGACTAGATTCGATTGAACCACAAGACAAGATGTAGAATTTAGATTTAATGGAGGCCTCAATCTTTTCTTACGACGATTTTTATCAAGTTATAGGATGTCCAAAGACTATAAAAACATTTGGAACTTCCCATTAAAAATTTCAATGTAATATTCAGTAAAAGAGATTCTCATTTTGTGGCAGCCTCTAGGTTTCAGTTTAGGAATGAAATGACTAATTAACCACTTCTTATTTGACTATAATTAAGAAGACCGTACGCGTAAATAGATTGATGCTTGCTAAAACTGCCGAAGCTCAAAGTTCTCCCTTTGGACGCGGAGGGAGTGCCAGCTCAAATGTCATCCTTGTAACTTAGTTCATGGTTCAGAATTATGAAGTCCGTTGCCAATAGTCTTCATGTTGCCTTATAGTGCAACTTTAATAAATGTTTCCCTCCCTTACTCCAACATGGTTAAAAATTATCCATTTTGTAAGTTGCCAGTGATAGGTATGTGCATTTAAAATATCTTTTTTTTTATTACTTTCATTTTATGAATAATTAATAACTTATGGCCAGTGGCGCACACAAAGGGGGGCATCCTAGGGTCCGAACCCCCTCCCCTAAAGTCCTTGATTCTTTTTCCGATTGATTATAATTCTTAGTACGTAAAATTTAATTAAATATTTGTTATTAATGATTCATTTTATTTAATGAGTACTAATTATCTTATTCAATAATTAGTTTTTACTGTTTTTTGTTCCCGAAAATCGACAAAATCAAAAGGAGCATGATACGAGAATGATGGACTCTGGAACCTGGACCCCCCTCTCCTCCTTGAAAAATAAGTCTTAAATTTATAACTTAGTACAGATTTTGGACTATCATGTATTCGAAAAATACACAAAATTCCATTTTTGTGTCAAAATTTTAAGTTAAAATATGCAATTTGTTAGCTAAGTTGAAAGAGTGAATAAGAAATCTAGCACGACTGCAATTAAAGATTGTGGAAAGGTTTGTAAGGACTAGAAAAAATATACCTGCCTATCCAAAAACGTTGGCAATCTGTCTGTATATTTAAGCACACATGTGCACACCAATCAATATCGTTGATTCTCACTTCATGTTTTTAAAAAATAATATGAGCTTCAGTTTCTCTTGGTAATAATCGATTCAAGGTTATCAACTTAAAATCTTATGAACTTTAGCAAGACATTCTTCTTTTCCATTTCGAAGCCAAGCAATAAACCTCAACTTGATTTAGAAATCGACAACCATAAAGATTATTATTTTAAATATTGGACAATCTTGATTCCATTTCCAAATTGAAGATGTTTTAAATATAGCGAGAGTATCATTTTTATTATTGTTATTTGAATAAGTGACACATTTCTCTACACTTTAGTACTATTTAAGGGGCAGGAACCTCCTTTGTTCTATTCCATGGGTTTTAAATGAAATCATAATTCATGGTTAGAACTGAGGCAAGGGCTGAGAGAGAATATTATTGGTTACGGAACTTGCGTCCGTGATTATTCTAGGAAAAGAATGTAAGCATAGGCATTCAGATGGTCAACTTTAGGGAAGCTTTACTATATGTTATACGCGAAATAAAGAGGTAAAAAGTTTTGTAAGAAAAGAAGGAATTTTTCAGAAGAGAGTTCACAGCCGTGTATGTTGACTATGTTGAGAAAAACACTTAACCAGTTAACTGTGATTGCCGAGTATGCTCGTCATGAAGAAGCTGCAGGGTTTTGTGTCATGACGATTAAATTCGTCACGTGTAAAAAGTAGCGACCACTGGCTATTTAAATTGTAATTTTTGAGAAAAATGGAACATATTCTCAAATTTCAAGATGCTTAGAATATTTTAAGACCACAGGTCGGAATAAAAAAAAAATAAAAAATATGAAAAATTTAAAATGAACTTATGCGTCCTCGTATGCACCGTCTGGAACAGCGCATAAGTTCGCATAACGAATTTATTTACGTGCGATGATAACTTTTTTTTAGACGTTAGCCTAAAAGAGGCAGTTTAAAGTCGAAAAGTGAATTTATAATAAGTTCCTTCAGTTGTGGTCAGTCATTGGACAAATGCGTGATGCCGACCAAGCTCTGAGACCATTGATAGCTGCTAGCCCGAAGTTACCTAACTGCAGGGTGGATCACAGTCCTCTTACTAGAAAGTATCCTTACCTTTCCCACCCCAATAAAATAACTATTCTTTAGGCAGTATGTTATTGGGCCATTACTCTAATGTGTTAGCACATGGTACTAACATCAAACAATTGGCATTTACACCATTCGATAGCTAGGTAACTTTGGGACAACAGCTATCAATGGGCCCAGCGGCTGGTTGGCGTCACGCATTTGTCCCTTACTTGAAGGGGGACTATTATATAAATAAACTTTCTGACTTTGCCCCTTTTAGGCTAACATCTAAAAAGTATTATCATCGCACATAAATAAATTTGTAACGAATTTATACGCCGTTTCAGCCAATGCATACGGGAAAGCATGAGTTCATCTTAAATTTTTTATATTTTCTATTTCTTTCTTTTACTCCGGCTTGGCTACAAAATATTCTTAACGTCTTGAAATTTGAGAGTACGTTTTATTTTTCTCAAAAATTACAATTTAAATAGCCACAATGGCGCACACAAAGGAGGGGGGTTCCTCGGGTCCAGACCCCTCCTCCCACAGCCCAAGATTTTTTTTCCCGATTGATTATAATCCTATGTATATAGTACGTAAAATTTAATTAAGTAGTTGTTATTAGTAATTAATTTTAAATTAAAGATAATTATATTTATTCAATAACTAGTATTATTAATTAATCATTTTACTGTTTTTGCTCCCCAAATCGATAAAATCAAAAGAATGTGTTGGGCAGCGTATTGGAGAATGATACGAGACTGGTGGACTTTTGACCCTGCCCCCCCTTGAAAAATTCCAGAGTGCGCCACTGGACAATGGTCACTACTTTTACACATGACAAATATACTCTTTATGACACAAAATCTTGCAACTTCTCCATGTCGAGTATACTCGTCAGTTACAGTTAACTGGTTATAGGAACAAAATCAGTGAAGAGCAAATTTTATAAAAAACATAAATACGTTAAAAAGCACGTTACCCAAATGAAGGATATTTGAGCTAATAAGGGAATGTAAAGATCAAGTCTATTTATTACTGTGCATAATTATATGCGAGCAATGGAGAATTCCTTAACATATCTATGAATACACGAGAAGAGTAACTGTACTCAAAATGGTAATCGAATTATCTGATGTCACGAAGACCGAGTAACATCTAAAATTGTCCGAGACTTCCAAATTCTATTGATATTCTCCTAATGATAAACACGCTTCAGATTTGTGTTAAGTAGATGTCACAAGGGTCTACAGCAGTTAAATGACGCTGGGCATTAGAGTAATTAGCGGTAGCATGTAGCGCTGATGATCCGCTAATCATGCAAATAGATTCCGGCCGTAAAGTCCGGCTGCTGCTGCCGCCTTATTTTTCATTCTGCCGGTTGTTCTTCAAAGTTTGCATTGAAATTTCGCGCATAATGATTTAAATTAATGAGGAAATACTTTTAAGTTAATAAGAAGGAAATGTTTTTGTTTTTAAATATTTTTTTTTCTGAGAAAAAAAAATATGTGTAATTTAATTGCATCGTGCTTAAATTAAGATATTTGAATATCAACATTGTTCAAGTTTCTTTACCTTTAGATATTAACAAAAATGTCACTTTGCATTTAGTAAATTAATAAAATAGTGTTGGTTTTTATTATGTAAGAAAAAAAATTATTGACTCCCAGAATTATTAAGGCCTGGTAACTTTGAAAAAATTTAAATATTTATTTGTAATTTGTGCAATCGTAAAAATTTTTATTTATAAAATTTTCATTACAAGAAATTATTTTTCCGTATATTGTGATTGGGATCTCAAAATTCCGATTTTGTAACACGCTTTTATTAGCTTCATCTGTATGTAACGGAATCTTTGAACTCGATATTTTTATCTAATTTAAAAGATTGGATTAATACGAAATTTTACACACTTGTTAAGGACCGATGACAATAAAATAATTAAATAATTTTGTTCCATTATCCGGTCGGATCATCAGGTTTAACAACTTCCCATTTCCAGATTTGACAACTAAAAGATTAAGTTACAACCCTAAAGTGAAAATGCTCATGGTTAATTCAAATACAACAAACAAACAAAAAGTGTTCTTTATGTGAAAAAGGGGAGGATGCGTCAGAGCAATTTCTTAGTTCGATTAACAATAAAAGCGTGTTTTTTAGTTTTTTAAACTACCATTTTTTATGAACCATTTAAAAAGGATAGATGAAACAGTTTATTTGCGATGTGAATATTAATAATAAATATAAAAACTATGAATAAATTACGAAGTTTATTAACATAAGTTATTGTTCCGTTTGTAGGCTTTACAAAATACAAGTAATATTAAGGCTCCTTTATCGAGAGCTGTTTCTCCTTTAAATGAAACAAATAATTGGAAAATATTACCCCTATATGTATGAGCATTTTTTCTCTAAAATATCAGATACTCCACCCTTTTGAAATTCATTTTGTTCCTTGAGTCAGTACTTGTATGTAGTATATTTATCTCACTGAGTTATATCTTTTTTCAATAGCTCTAAGGTAATATATTTTTATGTAAGCTAAAATAGGAGGTATTCGTATTTTTTTGTAAATATGATAATACTTTACACTTGAAATTATTTTCTACCTTAAGCAACAAGAAAAATTTTTTTTAAAAACTTTGACTAAAATCACTTTTTGAAGATAGTTTATAAATACATTTTTTACTTTATCAATAATAATAATAATAATAATAATAATAATTCACTTAAAGAAGATATTCATATTTAAAAGTTTAATAATTCGTAAGAAATATCAAAGACAATAAGGATTTTTTCAGTTCTTTAAGAAATAATGAATCAATAATATAAAGTACAGGGTGATTTTCTACCAAACCAACAAACTTGCAGGGTGTGTAAGGGGTACAAAGACGGCTTGGAATCACATAGGAATGCAGGGTCGCAAATTCTATTGTTGCGAGCTATGATGCAAAGAAGCAGGGAAAAAGAACAGAAACAACAACATATTACTACACAGAAAACATTTTAGAATTATTGTACTACAACAGGTGTTCAAAATTACCACCACAAGCCGTCTGGCAGACCTTGTCAACGACGTTGCATGGAATCCCTTACTTTTTGGAAGATTTCTGGCATGTCGCTTATCCTCTCGGAAGCTACAGATATTCGAGCGATGAGGTCTTCAACAGAAGGTATGGGCGTCTCGTACATCAAACTCTTTTATGTGATTCTATAAGAAGTTCATGCACTTTCGAACGACTGTTTTAGTACAATCTTTCAATAAAATGTTTTATGCCCCATTTAATGTGTTATTGTTTCTGTTCTTTTTCTCTGTTTCTTTGCCCCGTAGCTCGCAACTACAACATTTGCAACTTTGCATTCCTATGCGATTCTGAGTCGTCTCTGTAACCCATACACACTCTTCAAGTTTGTCGACCTAGTAGCGAATCACCCAGAACATAAAAATCTTGAAACATTATTTGATGTGGTTTTTCCTTACAATAATTGACACACTTCCTTTCAATCTAAGGAATAAGTTGATCTGAAACGTTTGTAATAATATTTGCTTTTTTGTGATAAGTTTATTGGGGCCACGGTAGTCAATTGGTTATAGGCACGAGATAGAGGCTGGCGTTGTCGAGAAGCGGGTTCGAGATCTTATGCTACTGAAAACTCGCCATTTAGAGGGGAGGATACACGTTAAAGCCGTTGTGAGTCAAAGTCCACCATTTGGCATGGTGAAGGACAGTAGCGCACACAGAATGTTTTCAAGGGAGGGTCCACAGTCGAAAGTCCTCTATTCTAGTATCATGCTCCAATACACCGCTCAATATTTTCTTTTGATTTTGTTGATTTTCAGGAACAAAAAGCAATAAAAAATTAATTATTGAATGAATAATTAGCATTAAGTAATAAAATTAATTATTAATAGCAAATACTTAATTAAGTTTTACGTTTTGTATACATAGGATTATAATCAATCGGAAAAAAATCAAGGGCCTTGGGGGTCCAGGCTCTACGACCCGCCCCTAGAGTGCACCACTGGTGAACTGAGCTTGAAGAGGGGGATGACAGCTACAGTATTGTTTTCGTCATTTGACCGTGGTTCAAAATTTAGGGGTCCGTCGCCAATAGTTCTCGTGTTGATCAACAATGCGGCATAAATAAAAACAAGTAATATAAAAAAAAGTTTAAGTCAATTCCTACTTAAATCAACAAAGAAAAATTTTATTTTAGCTACTTTTTATTAAATAGTTACAATTAATATAAATATGTATATACATAGGACAAAATCACAACATTAAGTGGTAATTAATTTGTATTAATTATCATTAAAGTATCGTATTGCCATCCAAAACAATCGCGTACATAAACTTTCAGTTCAACTGAATGCTTTAAAACGTGAGAAAAAAACCTTTTCAAGTTTTGACACAAATCGCCAAAAATGATACCAAAGTGGCCGTATTTGTAATTCTTTAAATAATTAGTTTTAATCAATTAATTTTTTATTAATTATAGTTAAATTATTGTATTGTCATCCAAAATAATCATATATATAAAATTTCAGCTCAATTGAGCGTTTTAAAATGTATTTTATGAACGATTGAAAATTCCACCAAGATAAATAAATAAATAAATATATAGAAACTGTGAGCTAATAGTGTGTGTGTAGGAATTGAAAAAAGGGTCAAATTAAATAATATAAGTTTATTAAATATCCAAAACATTGAATGTAAATGCGACAGTACGTACTAGAAACACATTAATTTTTGTTCACTTAAATCATGGGAATATCTAAATATATTTACGATCCCGAAATATTTCGTAGTATGCTACTTTAATAATTTCCTTTTTTTTAAAACTGATTTCTTTGTAAGAAATAAATTTTTATAAGTCTCATAATTCAATAGCTTACACAATGAAACTTTCTAAAATTCTATAAAACTTTTTTTCTGCACTTCTCCAGGGTTTAACCTAAGTAATTTTAAAAATTTGCACTATTTTCAGATTTTGTTATTTTAAAGTTGATACCTGAGCAGGCAATTTTTATAAAACATATAATACTGTTATTTCGATTAGCAGTAATTTTTACACAGTAAAGATCAATTCAATATTTATCTAGAATCCTTACCTAACATATGCAAAATTAAATATTGTAAATTCTTTACTTTTAAATGATGAATCTCAAAATACGATAATTTTTAGCATTTTAATTTTTTAAAAAAACCCTTTTTGTTCATATTCTTACATGTTCCAATCCAAATTTCATGAAAAAAATTATCTCGTGGAACAATGAAGTAACTGCACATTAAAGTAAAATAATTGTAAAGTTCTTCCTCTGTGTGATGTGTGGAAGTTAGGAGAGATAGTGGGATAACGGCACAAGTATCTTCCTTGTCATTTAAAAGTGGCTCAAAATTACGAGATTTGTGACCAGTAAGTCCTCACATAACTCTAGAAAACGTTGTAAATTAAAAATAAAGTACCGGCTGTATTCCATTTCAGAAAGCCACTCATGCTTATTGAAGTAAGTAATATTAATTTTATATTCAAATAATTAATAAATGTTGTGTTCCTTATTCTTATAAAAGCTTGTAATAAATCATAAAATTTACCATTTATTTTTAAAAACGTTTCAATGTTTTTTTTTTTCTCATCAAATAAAAAAAAAATTTATTTTACTCTGTCAATAATAAGATCCATTTTACCCCCGCATAACTGAAAAAGAAAGAAAATAAATAATAAAAAATAATAATACCACATGTAGAAATAAAAAGAAGCACTATATTAAATACTGCTGCGCTGTAGCAACTAGTGTCTGAACATAAAAGGCCAACTCCAAAAAGTGTCAGCATAAGTGAAAGGTTACGAAGCGTAACATAATCTCTTCTTTTTATCAATGCTGCCTATCCTCCCCTTTCATCTCACGTGTCTGTAATCGGACCCCATAATCGTGTGATGAGCATCTATCATCTCGCGCTTCACCGCGCTGCTCCCCCCTTTTCCATAAGAGGTATGTTATGACGCCATTTAATGTCGCTTTGGCGTTGTGATTTCGGCAGCTTTCGCCAAACGGAGATTCATTCGCCCTTAAAATGTTCATTTGTTCTGATTTGTGGCAGATAGTAGGAGGTTTATTAGATTAAGAAGTAATATATCTATTTTGTTTGTCTTTTCTTTTCATACTTTTATGTTTTGTTTTCCATGATGTATCTTTTTTTGATTACATCCGTTACTGCGGAAAAAAAAGGGCAAACTTTCTTTTGTGAGTGAGTTTCAGCTTTAGATTTGAAATTTCTTATTCCTGTTTTCCAGTTCTTGTGAGATGCAGAAATATCTTCAAACTGTTCAATACATTTTTTTCTATGCATTAATTGGAATAAAGATAGTGAGTGTATAGATATATATATATGTACAAATAGTTATAAACCTAAGTATAACTAGCCAGAACAGTAAGAAATATTGTGACGGGCTCACGTGTCTTTTTTTTAACATGTCCATTGGGTACTTTTGGGGGTCAAGATTAATGGCAACTCTTTTCCAACCAAAACCCAAGAAGTGAAACGTGAAGATTAAATGCAAATTAGATAGCTTTTAAATAACAGAAGTTTCAGTAAGTGAGATGGCAATTTGGGGAATGTTATGTGAGAGATTGTGATACAATTGTGAAAGGACGGTCAACGGAGGTTATTCCGAAGATAAAGCCATTAGGTCAAGGTGCATACTATTGCACACGCGTAAAGACGTCACTCCCTAGAATCGGAGCTACGATTGGATTAAGGTAGGATTGACTATTTAATATTAGGACTTGTGATATTATTGGAATTGAGATTAGGCGGGTTAGATATTGATAGAGGTCCGAGTAAGGTTAATTCGGTATTACTTTATGTGTGTGTTTGTTCATCGTAGATTCTCACATATATAATCATTATCTAATCTGTTAAAAGTTTAAGTTATAGTTCTTAATAAAGACATATTAAGAATATAAACATGTCTGTTCCTTTTGAAAATCGTACAACTCTAGCTCACGCGGATAATCAAAGAGAAGGTCACCCGAGGGGGCCTTTTCACAATATTAGCCATAGTAGTACAATAGCAAACTCTTGGCCTTAGAAACCAAAAATGCAGGTTTAATGGCCAGCCAACCTTCATCTGTAATTTGCCTATACTACTGGGTCATAGGGAATGAAGGGAATATTATAAATATGTAATTATTATACCATATAAAATACACTAATACAAGTTAATAATATATAACCATAAATTTTAATATACTACGTACTAGTATAGAGTTAAAAATCTTTGTATTAAAAACTGCAAGGTAATAAAACTTACCACGTAAACATAAAATCTAGTTAAGGTTTTCCGCCAATACAAAAGGAAGTAATAGTAGTACCTCATAAAAGTAAACTTAGTAAAATAAGATAAAATGAAAGTAAGTCTATTTAAAAACCTTAAATATTGATATAAAATTTATTGGAATTAAAAGCACCCCCACAAGAATAAACAGCTATACTGATACAAAATGAAGTATATTGAATTTTATTAAACATGTAGGACATCTTGTGAGTAACTGTATAAATAATTTATTGAAAAAAATTAAACTTAATGAAAATATCATTACATTTTGTCATTTAACTGAAAACCATCAGAAATGTAATTGTAAAGAAAATTAATAGGGTATCTGTGTGCAATACAATGACTAATAAAGCTATCCAAATTTAAAAAAGATATTAAATTTATCGCTAACAATTATATAAATGCGATTAATATAGTTAAAAATAATATTTCTATGTATAAAAATTGATATATTAGAAATCCAATTTTGCATTTTAAGAATATTAAAATCAAAAGCATCTCTTTTATCATAATTATTACAAAGGAATTTATAATCTTTAATATACAATGATCAGTATAGAGAGAGAGAGAGAGCGCGCACACAGGAATTTTTCAAGGGGGGGGGGATCCGAGGTTGAAAGTTCACCATTCTTGTATCATGCTATTTTTGATTTTGTCCATTTTCAGGAACAAAAAACAATAAAAAACTAATTATTGAATAAATAATTAGCATTAATTAATAAAATTAACCATTAATAACAAATATTTAATTAAATTTTACGTACTATATACTTAGAATTATAATCAATTGAAAAAAAGAAACAACGGCTTTGGGGGTCCGAACTCCTAGGACACCCCCCTTGTGTGCTCCACTGTACGGTATTATTATTATTATTATTACACTAACTTCAATATTCCATTCAGAGCTTTTTAAAAATCTTTTCCATTTGATCTTGATAGAAAGATTTTTAATGTAAGTTATATTTTGAAATTGTCTCGGTGATAATTTATCTGCTTCCTTTGTAATTTAGCCTATCAGTTTAACTGACGCAAGCGCAAAGGTTGCCGCATCCATGGTCAGACCACAATTTCAAACATGCTTCACGAATGATACCGTTTCTGAACGAAAAGCCAATACATTGAAATACATATTATTCCATGTTTCATACCTCAGAGGGAGAGAGCGGAAGATCGCCAAAAGTTGGGAGCCTCCACCCCTCATCCGTTACAGTCGAAGTGAGCCGCTGGAAAGTTTATGGTGGGTCGGGGGTGGGGTGGGGAGATGAACCGGCGGGTGGGATGGAAGGCTGAAGCAACAGATATATCTATCGAACACCGCACGCGAGAGGGAATGTCAAACATTCCATTCGAACGATAATGCAAAGCAAGTTATTAAGGAAGGTGAGAGTCGATTCATTGGAGCAAACGATTTCTCATTAGGCCGGGGCGCAAAATAACACATTCCGCTTCTATCCGAGCCGCGTTCCACGGACGGCAGACGATTGAATAATGTTCGGGGCCGCGCTATTTTATAGCCTGGCCTCTGCCGCATAAATTGTTTATTCCGAGGGAGTGTGCACACGATTATGGAAAGTGGCGGGGATTCTGAATTTTAATGAGTCGCGGTAATGGGGAATGATATTGTTTTTCCCTTCCCGAGGGAGATCCCAACTATGCACTAATTAACTGGCTTTACGATGATGCCTACAAGTTATGAACGATGCCAGAAGAAGTTGGGTTATTATCGGTGTCGGAAGTGCACAGACTGAAACCGAGATAAATGTCGAGTACGATAATTTATAAGGTCGCATGAGATTCAGAAGTACGCGAAATCTGATTCGCAGTGTGGTAGAATACAGATTCTTTGAGTAACAGAGCAATTTAGTGTTATAATTAGACATTGATTGAGTTTAATTAACTAAAAGATGAATCTTGAATGTGCAAGATTTATAGAAACTTTAAGCAAATCAAATACTTTAAACAAAACATGATATTGATTTCTTTTTCTGTCTCTGGCAAAATTTTTATAAAAATTGGCACAGCACGGGTTCGTATTTAAATTTAAAATATAATATATATGCTATGGGGGAATGTAAATGGATGTTAAAATGTAATGGATATTAAATGGAGAAGCTAAAAGAAAACAACCATTATTAACCAGTTAACTGTCAATTTCTTTTTTAAAAAAATTTTTGGTCGGATAAGTTGTGTAACAGTATGATTCTTATAATCAAATTATGCTTTTTTTTTTTTTTTTTTTTGAAAGTAGGAATATTTGACATTTTTGAGAAATTTAATATTTTGTTATATTAAAACGAGTGGTGAACGCGGAAAATTTCAAAACCCCAAATGAGAATTGTGGAAGCTAATGGGTTAACGTGGGTTGATGCGTACTATTTTAGTGATTATAGAATTACGCGTTCAACAAGCAAAAACAATCTTTTTCTGAAGTTCATTTATAATTATGAAATCGATATGTGTATTTTGGGTACTTTTGACTTTCTTACAATTATATAATCACTGTAATTTTTCACCAATATTTCATTTTGTCTGCATATTTATACAATAGGGAGTTCATTGATGGGAATTTTTTTAAAAAAAAATGATTTTTCATAATAAAATAACATTTAATATATATATATGTATAGTCTTCAATACTAGTGGTGCCCACAAGGGGGGGTCCCAGGGGGCCGGGCACCCCATGGCTTTGATTTTTTTTGATTTCTAATAATTAATTTTATTAATGAATGCTATTCAATGATTAACTTCTTACTGTTTTTTGTTCCCGAAAATCGCCAAAATAAAAAAAAAAAAAATATGTGTTGGGCTGCATATTGGAGCATGATACGAAAATAGTGGACTTTCGACCTTTACCCCCCCCTTCCTTGAAAATTCCTTTGTGGGCCCCTGGGACTCTAAAGTTTGTTAAATTAAAATGATTCAAACATTTGGTTATTTTTCAGCTTTAAAAGTTGTTTTGTGTGTGAGTTTTTTTATCCTATTCTTTAATCTCAAGAAAGAGAAACTTAAATAATGGATACAAGTTCAAATAAATTTGGAAAATTATGCTTCACTTTTCAAATTCATATGATGAATTTTGCTTCACGTCACTTAAAAGCTATACTGAAAACATAAACAATGAATATGTTTAAGTGTATTTGTATATTCACGTACTCAATTATTATTTATTGATCTAATTTAAAGTTTTATAAAATTTAAATTTTGATCATTTGGGAGAATTGCATAACTGTGTTGTGTCTTAATGTAATATAAATATTATATAAGCATAAGTTAATTTTTTAAGAAAATGCATAGATTAACGATGCATAAATGCATCGATTAATAACGCATATATTAATAATGTTATAATATTAAAGAGGGTACGCCAGAATAAACACGTCAGGCAAATTTAGCGTAATCTTAAAGGAAAAAGAAAACATTTATAAGCATGGAAATTGAGTTCTTGAGATATGAGATACTCTGCATTTTTAGATTGACAGTATTTTGGCGATTATCTGAGACATAATTTTTTTTTTTTGAATGTGAATAGAAACTACTTGTGTGTGTGTTGTACATAGAAGTAAGTGTTAATCTTTTTTCATTCAATATATAAAAACTTTTCGGCAATACGATTTTTTCTTCTATTTTGATCCGATTTTTGATTATTTTTACTAGCCTTTATAAGAATCAATTAAAAGAAATATGAAACTGTTTTTTTTATCAAGCTTTAATCAGTCTTCAGGAGAGAAAAAGAAATGAATTAAGCTGTATCTGGACCCGTCGTCTCATAAGAAAAGAATTTGGCAATCCGTGGCAGTTTCACGAGGTTAAGGTTATCAATACCAGGGGTTTAACTTTTTAAAACTGAATTTTATACAGGTGTAAAGGGGCATGTCGTCACCGGCATGTCATGAGTTCGAGCCCTGTACCACTGAAAACTCGCCTTGTAGGAGAGCGATGCATGTTCAATCTGCCGAAAGCTCAAACGTCCTCCCGTTGGTGTGGTAGTTAGGAGAGAGGGTGCCAGCTCAGGTGTCGTCCTTGTCTTTTGACCGTGGCTCAAAATTTCATTGCCAATAGCTCTCGTATTACTTTATAGTGCCACGTTAATGTATGTGTGTGAACACTTACTCACCTCTCGATGTAGAAATTTATTAATATTTTAACGGAAATATTTTATAAGGTATATATATATATATAATCAGACTACGTTCGGAACCGTGTTTTTAAAAGCGCAAATGGAAAATTTTTATGATATTTAGTGTCCTTTTAAATCATGAAACAATTTTTTGGACTTATGACAAAAATTTTTAAATAAATATTTTGGAAAAAATTTTTAGAATCCTTTTTCCAAAATATTTTTTTAAAAATTTTATTGTTAATATTTTCCCTTTTAGCCAACCCTCGGAAATCAACAAATTTTTAAATGCATAACTCGGAAGTCGGTTTATCCCTGTTTTTCGAAAACAGAAGGGGGGAAATTTTAAGAAAAAAACCCCATAATTATTTCAAATGGTTGAACTCTGAAAAAAATTTCAATTTTTCAAAAAAACATAGTTGAGCCTCTGTACAGAGGTCTGAGCTATATACAGGCAAAAAAGTACAATAGGCATTTTTTTCAAAAGGAAAACTTGGAAAAAGGTTATTCAAATAATTTTCCCCAAAAAATTTTATTTAAATAATTTTTTTGTCATAATTTAAAACAATTTTTATCAATTTTAAATGACACTAAAACATAAAAATATCCATTTATGCCCCTTTTAAATCATGGTTCCCAAATTTTGGAGACCTTAAGTCAATAAGAAGCGAATGTACTTTTTATATTTTAAAAGAATTATTAAAGAAGCGGATATCACACACATTCTGATATTTTTCAAATTTAAACAAGAGAGAATGTTAAAACCATCCAAAATATAATATTATTTTCTTTAAATACTCATTGACGGCCTTGAAAGACAAGAAGCACGTTATTCGAATAAGAATTGCTTTAAAAAACGACACTCAGAAATATAATGCGGATTCTCCAAAGCAAAAAGAACATCACCCGTCGAGCAAATCATGTTTATCTTCAGGTATTTATATCGAATGCGTCCCAGATATTCCATCGCAGCATGTAAGAAACCAATATTTTGAAACTACTGAATAATGTATCTCTAACCTTACTTTTTTCTTTCTTATTTTTTTTTTAAAGAAAAAAGAAAACAACACTAAAAAAAGAATAAATCTGGACTTTGATAATCATTTCTTTCAACACAGAGCCAGAAGAAACTCC
Organism: Trichonephila inaurata madagascariensis; assembly: GCA_019973955.1. Lineage (NCBI taxonomy): Eukaryota > Metazoa > Arthropoda > Arachnida > Araneae > Nephilidae > Trichonephila > Trichonephila inaurata. The sequence continues at coordinate 67,128 of BMAV01008301.1, forward strand.
ACGCAGAAAAAATACATAAATAAATAAAAGCTTTTTGGGGACATATTTACTCTCCCCCAAGGAAAAAATAAATCTGAAAAACAATATACGTGACCTTCCGTTTCGAAAAAACATCATCTCTGCCTCATCCTCCCGACTTTCACATCGTAGGAGTTGTTCTTTTATAGATATCTGTATACGTACCTAAACACAAAGTAGCTTTTTCCCAGAATTTTTATTATCGGAGTTTCCTATGTCCGACATTCTCTGAATAATAGAAGTTCTGGATAGATTTGAGGTTTAGAATTTAGATCTTCGCATGGAGTGGCTTCAAAAACGAATGATTTTTCTCCGGATTTGACGTCTCCTTTGATTGTTTCGGGTGATATTTTTGAAATTCCGGTCCTGCCTCGGTCCCATTTCTGCCGCGCTGTTTTATTTTGTTGAGATTTCCTTTTGTTTTAATACAATGTCTTGGTTCGTGGCAGTTTTCTGGATACGATACTACATTACGTCAGGGGAAAAGTCAAAATTACAGCCTCCGGGAGATGGAGAAAGAGAAAAGAAACGCGAAACTTGAAAGGAGAGACAGGTGAATGTTGAAGAAAGAAATTTCGGGACTTAAAGATGATACCTGAGATCATTCTTGAAATCCTCTATCTGCCCTACTAGGAAATTTATAAGTTTTATTTATAAAATGTTATATATAAGACCTTTTTTTTCTTATGAGGCGTATGAAAACTAAAACAATTACAACAGTTTTGTTTCTGTTCATGAATTAATACTTACACACCATTTTAAGCGGTAAGATTTAAATTATAGCTTTTGGAAACGACAGAAAATTAAATAAAATAACACTACTTTTTACCAGTTATGAGCTGAATTTTTAAGAAATTGTGTTTTACGAGAAGTTTTGCAAAATAGTACAGGTTTAGTTTTCAAGAGGTTGAATTTTAAATTCAGGGTGTCCCAGGATCATTGGGACAAACTTTAAGAGGAGGCGAGGGACATCACAAGGATTCAGATTTGCATAGAAACCCATGGTTGGAAACGTGTTCGTTCGGCGCAAGGTGACGTTATTCACAAGAGAATTTAAGGAAACAGACCTGCATTACCGCACTTTTTTGAGCAGTCATCAACCGCAGAGGAGTGTGGGACGTCTTACGAATACCGAGCTGGCAAATATGCACCTGATTCACGGATTGTCAGAAGGAAATGCGCGAGCAGCAGAAAGATTGTATCGCGAAAGGTACCCACAGAGAGATGTTCCAGAAACCACCTGATATTTACTAATTTACATCACAATTTTTGTGAATAGGAATCATTACGAGATAATAGGCATAATAAAGGCGGGCTACAAGTGACTCGGACTGCCAACATGGAACAAAATGAGTTGGATATCCGAGTACCAGCGTACGAGTTATCGCTACTGCCGTTGCAGAATCTCAGAATAGTGTACATCGTGTTTCGCAAGGTGAAGTAGACGTCAAAGAGTACCATCATTACTCCCACAGACAATCCTGCTTGCGTGTGTTTTGCACGGTGGTATCTCAACCAATGTTGCCTAAGAGCGCATTTCCTATCCTACGTTTTATTTACGGTGTTACGCATGCATCGCTATCAATGGTGGCAATTTTGAACACCTTTTGCGATATTTTCATATATCATCTACCTTTGACGAATAAATATTTAAGATGATCTCAATTTTCTATCTCTTTGTTTCTTGTACCTGTCGTACTACTTTCCCTTGACGTTTGAAACGATGGATTGTTATGCAAATCTGAATCCTTGTGTAATGCCTCCAACTTCCTATAAAGTTTGTCCCAGTAATCCTGGGACACCCTGTATAAAGCGTCTTCACTGGAATCAAACATGTTGTTGGGACATCATTTACTGGTAGCAGTCAATTAATTGACGTGGTCATGTTTCCACATTTTATTGATGAACACAAAGCAAAAAGCAACACAAATACATATGAACATATAAAAATGAAAAAAATGGGTTTTTTTACATTTCAGACATCTTAGCTTTTACACACTTTCGTACCGGAAATATTTGGCTAGAATATTCCATGATCATATTTACCGTATTTAATACACTTATTGGTCAGAATCAGTGGCTGATGCCGCGTTGCATCATATTACTTTGAAACGTGTCATCGTGGTAGATTTGAGGAGATAAAACTGGGGTTAAAGTGGTAGTTTCTGTTCAGTGGGCAAACCTACAACACGGATCTTTGGAGGGCTCAAGACCATCATAAATGAAAGAAAATTTAAATGTAGAATTGGGCCATCATTTCCTCCCGGGTTTCGAAGCTCTACAGTAAAAATGAAAGAATACAGAAAAATAATTTCTTTTTTATGTAAAAACTTTACAGGTGTTCTGAGTGTTGAATCTTGATCGCACTGCATGCATAAATGTGATAGTCCAGTTCCTGTCTACTCAACATGGTACTATCAACGTTATTGACATGATGTGTTATCCGAAAACTTGGTCTTTTACATAAGAATAAGTTTTCCTACCCCCTCCTTTGCGGCGTGATATAGTAGAACTGCATGAAAGGATAACGGTGACTCTTGCGCCCCGACCAACAAAGCAGGACACAGGAGTTTCACAATGTTGTCCTCAAGCATTGGAGTGCAGTAGTTTGGGCAGCTATTGGATACACCATATGTACATCTCTAGTTCGGATCGACGGTAATTTGAACGTAGATCGGAACATTACTGACATCTTACGTCCAGTGGTTCTGTCCTATCGTGGAGACCTGCCAAACGCCTTCTACCAACAATATAATGCAACAATGGCTCGGCATGTTCTGACCTTCTACGATACACAAAGTATTCGATTGTTACCTTGGCCTGCACGGTATCCAGATTTTTAGCCCACTGAAAAAATCTGGTTATGGGTTGCTGAGAGCCGGGCCCGCCACCCCTCTCCAGCTAATATCTTTGATGGTGTGTGGCATAGCTTGAAGCAGGATAGAATGAGTTGCCGTTTTTTGTCATCCAAACCAGGTTTGACTTCGTGCCTAACTGGGTAAGGGCCGTTATAGATGCTAGCATCTAAAGGCGTGAAAGGTGGCAACTGTTTCGACTAATTTCACACCCCTGTAAACTTCAAACTTTTTGCAAATTTAATCATTTTTTCTACATGCCATTCTGTTTTCGAGCAATAAATATATTTTTTAAATTCCTACTATTAGGTCACACTCTCTATATAATCATTTATTTATTTGTTTGCTTGTTTGTTTATTCATTTATTTATCTTGGTGGAATTTTCAATCGTTAATAAAATACATTTTAAAGCGCTCATTTGAGCAAAAACTTTATATACATGACGATTTTGGATGACAATACAATAATTTATAATTAATAAAAATTAGTTGATTAAAACTAATTATTCAAAGAATTACAAATACAGCCACCTTGGCATCATTTTTGGTGATTTAGCGACCATTTTGGGCTTGTGTCAAAACTTTTAAAAGTTTTTTTGTCACATTTTAAACCGCTCATTTGAGCTGAAACTTTCTATATACTATTGTTCTGGGTAAAAATAATAATAATTGAACTATAATTTAAATTAAAAAATTGTACGTAATTATTCCCAAAATCAGATGCAGCCATGTTGGTTTCCTTTTTATCGGTTTCTCTCTCTCTCTCTCTGATGCCATCTTAGATTCCTCTCTATTGCTGTAACAATGTAACTGTTAAAACAAAGACAAAAGTTGGCGTCGAAAACCTGTTTTTCAGCCAAACTAGCCAAACCGGGTTTACATTGTTACTACAATGCAGACAAATCATGCTCTTTTTTTAATTGCTACTATTTTAGTTCATTCTCTCCCCTATATATATATATCTTATTCAAATCTTCAATCGTTATTAAATACTTTCTATTCATCCATTCAAAGTAGGAATTGATTTAATTTTTTTTATATTACTTGTTTTGTGTGTATTTGCTTGCCTTCATGGTATTGCAATTTGAATGGCCAGTAATGTATATCAAAATTAAAACCTGTTAGAAAAAAAAGAATTGATCAAATAACGATTCCCTCAGGAATGGCTGCATATTTCCGAACTCTTGATATTGCAGTAAACAAGCTATTAAAAGACTATTTGGTCCTAGAAATCAACGACTACATTGAAAACAGAATGGTGAGAAATCCACGAGGAAACTTTGAGAAACCTAAGCTACAAAAAGTCGTTACATGGGAGAAGAATGCTAAGGATGAAATTACGGAAGGCTATGTAGTTAATGTTTTACCAGGCTAATGTCGACCAGGATACAAGGACAAAAGGAGTTCATTTGATCAACATGAGAGTTTAGAGTCATTGATTTTAGAGCAGTGTTTCTTAACCTTTCTTTAACAACAAAATAAGTATCTGGGGCCCATCTGACCATAAAAAATGTGAAAAATACGTGATACAGCAAATAAATTAATTATTCGTTTACAAAACTTATTCAATGAAGGAGCTGAGCCCATCTCCTTGAACAATTTAAATCAAAACGAGATTCCAAAACCAAGGCATCAGGCATCAACTTTTATCGAGTTTTTCTAGATTTTTAACTTGATTTCCATCAGTGCTGAAAATTCGAATTCACAGGACCCCGAAGATACAAAAGGAAGAAGAATTTTAGTGTTTTTAAGTAGACTGCAGCTTACAGATTTTTAACAAAAAGCCATAACTTCTCGAAATATTTCCGAAGAATATGTTAAACGGTAAAACTTATCAGTTCCTCAAATCAATGATCTATTCTGTTGTCATATTTGGTGACTTTCCTATCATAAATGTGGTTGATTAACTATTCATATTTATTAATTTGAAAGAGAACAAAAATATGTTTTAAGGTTAGTTATAATTTGTAAAAACTTCAATTACAATTGGAGGAAAAATATCAAATTAAAATGACGGAAAATTAAATCTGAAAAGACTTTTTGATTGACCATTGAGGTAATTGCTTATACTATTTCGAAGTCACAAGACACATGTAATATTAATTTACACGTGTGGCACATTAGACAATCTATCGTGGCATGCGCATTGAGAAACACTGTCTTAAGGAAAATGAAGTTTGAAAAAATTCAGGGAGGGGAGGGGCTAATTCATGTTTGAATCTTTGTGACGATGTTCCAGAAAACGACGACATGGTTATATTAAAATATAAATGATTTTTTTCTTTTCTGAGTTTTTGTTGAACATGGAATGAATTTCTTGTGAACCTGAATAAATGTATTAGGTTACCAACTAAGTCCCTGAGGTGTTTTTTTTGCAGATTTCAGCATTTCGCATGCAATCAAATGTTTTTGGCATAATGTTTAAAATCATTCGAAAGAATTAATTTATATTAACTTTCAGATGATTAAAACGAAAGGTCAATTTGGGAAAAAGAACACCTTTATCTTTCTGCTTTTAATCAAGGTTCTAAGGCCGTAAAAGCTGCTCTTGACATTTGTGCTGTGTTTGGAGAGGGTGCTCATGATTGTCATGTCAAGTTCAAAATTTGTAAATTTTGACCTAAAAACGCCTTCTTGTTCTGAACGTCCTACTGAAATTGATGAAGAACGACTAAAACAACTTTTGCACTAAAATTCGCGCCAAACGACAAGGGAAATGTCAAAGAAAACTGAATGTTCCACAAAGAACATTCGATGTAAAAGCTCCAGTAGTGTGAAGCACGACTTCTGCATGCTTTAATTGACAACAACAAAAAATCTGCAGGAACTTAGTCGCAAACGTAATATTTCTTGAACCTGGAAAAAATTTTTGTGAACATGAAGTACATCATTCATTGTGCATAGAAAGCTAGACATACCCTAAAAAGTTCTAGCGCGTGTCTTTTACAGCAAAAATTAATATAACGGCTCTTACTTTCGAAGAATCATGGTATGGTGTGTGATACAAATATAGACATTATATCATTACAGTTAAAAATAATCAGGTATTTATCAACATTGTAATATTCAATATGCAGAATGTTGTGTTATCTCATAGCTCTAAATTATTTGAATCATGTAACAAGAGCAGTTTTTGATTGATTCGGTTTTATAATCAATTCAGTTATTATCCACATAGTCACATTTTTCCTGTAGTTGTCCATTGTGAACTGTATTGAGAACTTTTTGCAAGTTTTATGGATATTAACTGAAACTTTTATTTTTACTAATAAAATGTCATTAAAATTTTGTTTAAAAATTTCTAAATCTTTTTTCTTGATACTTTATTCAGAATGGGGTTCGAATTATTCCCATGTCCTGGGACAAATTTCCCGAT
>BMAV01008302.1:0-15271 GCA_019973955.1 Trichonephila inaurata madagascariensis
GGCTCTGCAAAAGGTAATATTTTGTATGGGAAGTTAGATGAATCGGTTAATTTATTATAATTAAGATAAATGATCTAGTTGCGTGATCTGACTTGAATATAAGGTTTAATTGGGTGTTAACTCTCACTTTAAGAAAGTTGTCAATTAGAATTAAGTAATATAAGTTATTCTTAATAAAAGCTGTATTAAGAACCCAATATGTCTCATCATTTTGATAATCCCACACCTCTAGCTTACGCGGATCCGGATAGACATAGTCATCACAGGATGGCTATGTCGCAACACTAGCGTCTACAGTCCAGAAGCCAAACAAAGGACCCCAAAGCGACGTCCAACCCATGCGGCGAGCCACCTGCTCTTGACATGTGTAGAGCAGTGTGAGTTGCCTCTCGTAGTTGCAGCAGGAATCGAAAAATATATATTCCCTATTTATTCGAATCTAAGCCGTTCTCTAAACTCTGAGCACGCTTTTTGTGAAAAAAATTTAAAATAGTGCAAAATAATTTTTTTATTCATATCCGATGTTTACAAAATTAAAAAAGAACTAAATGAGAACTCATAAGAAATGGATAGTTAATTTGCTTTAGCAGTATTCAAAATTTTTAAATACATGCATGAACCTGTACTGTTCAAACTATCAGTATCATCTTCAATTTACACCATCCAATGAATTTTTCCACTTTTTGTAACTCTCACCTGATTTTTAGTAGCAATGAGATTGGAAAAAAAGTGTGCCTTAGATTCGAATGAATACGGTATATATTTTTTAAAAATAGTGCATAATTTCTCAAATAGTAAAAAATTAAATGTGATTTACAAAACGTAATTATATTCAACATATAAAACTTGAATGCAATGCTAAGACTCTCAAAATGTTACTTTTTATAAACTCAAATGATGTAATCTAGGAATCCCCTTCTTTTTACACTGGGATGTAAAACGTGAGCAGATAGTCATGAAATTGCAGAAAAGTGGTTGCACCTAAGAAGCAGACATTGTTATAAACTTCCATATTACGAACCTCTATATTGTGACTTTTTCAATAGAGTGAACTTTTTCCTGGAAGCAAGAACATTTCACGATTTTCTTCGTAAGACAACCTTCCAATAGCGAAGTGCAATTTCTATAGAACGAACAATTTTTCTTGCGATTCAATTTTTTTCTCCCTATTTTTAAAGTATTTCTGGATATTTTCTCTTTGAACACTATTTATGGTGATCATAAATCATAAACTGGTTTTATTGTGCCTAACTCGCTGAGAGCTGTAGAATTCTGTGCGTTTCATCCAAAAACTGAAACCTTTAACCTACATTGTCCAATTCACTGGAAACATCTTCGATATCCCCTTCCACCCTCAGTGGAGTTGTCTCATGTCCTTGAACTATACAGTATCTTTTCATTTGTTATGTTAATCAGCCGTACTGGTAAACTTGGTTTCTAGTTGCTCGAAAATGTCAAAACGTAAGTGCTTGAGCATCAAAGAAAAAATTTAATTCTTCAGGAAGTGGATAAAAGAGCGTCAAGAAATTTTCCTTACAATTTTCTTTTTTAATAGGTAAGATATATAAAATAAATATACATCAATTTACAAAAAGGTGTGAATAATTACTTTTTTCAATATACAGTGTTTATGAATGTAATATATTTTTTTATGTGGTTTTTCTAAAGAAAATTGAAAGATGAACCTCTGTCTAATGAATTTTCCATAGAACAAACTTTTTTTTCGGTCGGTTCTTTATATTTCTATTATCTCCACTTTTCCAGTTCAGCGACTCACTACTCACTCCAACTGCAGCATTGACAAAATCGTGATCTCTGCGGAAAAGAAGAATTTCTCGTATGGCAAAGTTTTGTATCATTTCGGAGTCCACTGTTTAAGGGGAGCAAAAACAAACGATTAACAGAAAACTAATGTCACTGTGGTACTCGAAATTAATTGTTATAATTTCTTACTAGTTCTATACCCAAATGCAGATTTAGTGTAAAAATGCAGTACGAACGCTTTAACCCTAATGAAATTAGTTTTCTATTAATCGTTTTATTCTTACATTCAGAATTAATTTTTCTTTTTAGTTCGATTCACTATAAAAACATGTTTTTTAGTTTTTTTAAAAATATAATTTATTTTTCATTTTTTAATTCGATCTGCAATAAAAGCGTGTTTTTTTAGTTTTTTAAACTATCATTTATTCATTGATGAATTAATCTTAAATGTGTCATTTTTTTCGAATATGGAATACCTATTGGCATCTCATCAGTGCGTCAGTGGTTTGCAAAATGTAGGATCAGCCAACTGAAGGAAATCTGGAAGCCCTAAGTTTGAAATATTTAATACGGAAAAAGATGTAAAATCAATGATATTTTTCATTCAAAAGATCCTTATTTGTATTAAACACAAGTGTTTTCGCTTTAGGGTTGTAACAGTCTTTCAGTCGCCAAATCTGGAATTTGGTAATCGTTAACCCTAATGTTCCTGATCAGGACAATGGAACAAAATTATTAAATTATTGTATTGCCCTCGGTCCTTGATGGTGTGAAAAATTTCGAATTAATCTGACCTTTTAAAGTGGATAAAAATCATGTTAAAGATTCCGTTACATATGAGTGAAGCTTATGAACGCGTGTTAAAAAAAACCACCCATGATGATTCAATCTTTAATCAAATTCGTCGAATCCACCGCTGGTATAGGTCTCAAAGTCTTGAAAGTTTTTAAAAATCGGACAATGTACATGTTCTACAGTTTGTGCATATCTTTATTTTATTTATTTTCTTGGTACTTCATGCCAGCAATATAGATGGCCAAAGTTTAATTACTATTCAAACTCTAATCACCAAAGGTTTTACGAGTTATAGCAATCTATTGGACATCGTTTTGTTGAAATTAGCGAAAGGTCGCCAATATAGTGGAGTTGATGAAGCCATGAAGATACTATTTTAGACATCCTTATAAAATTCGCAATATTTCTTGATCCATTAAATATTGTCGTTGCATTAACAAAACAAATGTAACGCATTCCTTAAAATGTTTACAAGATGTAAAAGAGTAACACAATTTTTCTAACAAAATACGTTTAGAATAGCATATCAATTGCTCAGCAATCGTGTGGCCGCGGTAGCCTAGTGGTCAAGGTATCGGATCATGTCTGGCTTGTTACGAGTTCCAGCCCAGTATCACTAAAGACCCGCAGTGTAGGGGAGCGAGGCATGTTACATCTGTCGAGAGCTCAAACGTCCTCTCGTTGGTGTGGTAGTTAAGAGAGGGGGGTTCAAAATTACGTGGTCCAGCGTCAAAAGACCTCGTGTAGCTGAACAGTGCGACGTTAATATTCACTCACTCAGTAATCGTAAAAGTTTCACCAAACGAGATTGTTGATAATGAATCGCACATATCCAATATTCTCCATCACATAAAATAATTGACATTCGTAAAAAAAAAATGTATTGATATATATAGTTGTGTGTGCCGTGCACTGCATAAAATCTGAAAAATAAAGCTGGACATCTCGAAAAAACGCCCAGATAGTTTTCATCTCGTAGGCAATTTTCAGTATACATCTTTCTCTTTAATTAAGAAACTCTCTATCAAAAATAATTCGATATAAAGACACTTAGTACTCTTCCTTTGCCATTTCTGTTTAAAATATTTTAATATTTAATTTTAAACATTAGTAATTCATTAATTTTCGTAGTAATTTCTCGTAGTAATCTGGAATTGGAAGTATTAAATATTTTCATTCTCCATGAAGAATCGAAGGAAAAAAAAGAAGCACTTCACTGTAACATTCTTAAATCTTTGGTACGGGAAATGCCGGTATTGAATGGCACTAGTGCGTTTTCTCTTCTAGAACGACTAATTTCTGGCGATCTATCTCTATGCGTCCCGGCATTCTTATCATATCCTAAACTGGGTCACGTTAAACGTTATTCGTAAAAGAAATACTTTTCTACTTTTCGCAGAAAAATGTTTGATACATGACAAATTTCATCCAATTGGTGCACTTTGCGAAGGAATCTTTTGAGGCGTATTGATACAAAAAAATACCCGAACTACTAGACCTACAGTAATAAAATTTGGTCTCTGTTGTTGAATTGAACGAGTTTGTTAAACGGGTCAAACAGAAATCGACTCTCATAGGTGGTTACTGGAACTTATTGATAAAAAAAAATTCCGTTTTTGATCTATTAGATTTAGACTTGAAATTTGGCAAGCATGTTTATTTTACTGAATAGAGATTCACTAAAAGTGGGTTTTGTGGAAATTCACTTGGGAGAGAGTAAAAGAGATAATTGTACTTGAATTTTAGAAATTATTATTTGGAAGTTCTGCCCTTTTTAAATCAAGAATTATAAGAATATTTTTCAATCCAATCCATTTCTTAATGCTCAGATATCAATAATTTATCTATGCATATAAACAGTATCTATTCATATAACCTAATGAAATACTCAGTGAAGTGGGCGGGTAACGACTGGTATCCAACTTTTTTATTTATTTATTTTGTGAAAATCGCTATGTGTATCATTATATTGCGCAGTGATAACTCCATTGAATTGTAGGTTGGCAGGTCAAGGCTCCCGAGTTGAATTAATTTTGGAGGTGTCGTCCAACTGTTGCCGTCGTGTGGGACGTTTTTAACGGACTGTTCAATGCTTTTCAACTCCCCTAGTACAAGAAGGTGGAATCCCTCGAACTAGAAAACATTTTGTGTAACACGCACTTAGAAGAATAAAATAATATTAAAAATAGATCAATGTAAAGGCAATTAAATAAAGTATTGCATTTAAGAAATATAATGAATTTGACTTGGCGAATCCCTCCTGCTCACCACTGGTACGCATCTAAGAATCCTGACCTATCTATACAGTGCAGGAGTTCCAGAGATCATCAGACGGCCTTGGCGCGCTTTAGAAGCGGTCACCTGCGTAATATGACTTTTGTGCAGGGGGTAAAGTCTTTCTTTACCTGTCCCTGCTCTCTCCTGCTCATCTTCCGGACTGCTGTGGCATTTCCCTGCCACAGTTGTATGAACAGAAAGACCTGGTGTGACACTATTACGCGGAAAGGTCAAATGGACTTGGTGTAGGCCTTCCTGCTCCAAGGGGATTGGAAACAACAACAACAACATTGCATTTAAAATTAAAAACATTTTAACCTACTTTTAATATAATATACTCGTTAATAACATTATTCTGTGTTCCAAGTGTCACCTACCCATGCATTATGTTTAGTATCTGGGATATGTGCTTGCATTTTTTCACACAAACTGTTCAAGACTAGGTTTATTTAAATTAACTGCAATCGCATTACATATTCTGAGTTTCCTTTTTTTCTATTTTTTGTTTTTGTAGCCACTCACATTGAGAAATATTTTTCACTTATACACATTGATCTGAAGGGCATAAAAATGTTTTGTGTAAGAAATACCGTGTATTTAGCATGAATTCGCAACATAAAATTTATCAGTTGTTTTTGCATTAATTTAGATTTTTAAATTTTAATATTTTGATAAGTTGTTCCCTCCCTTTTATTGTAGGTGTTTTTTTCCACAAATACAAAAGGGTGCATTTTCCATTAGAAAACTATTTCGTTTTGCAAGACGTCGTACAAATGAGTATAAAATTATTTCATAGAACCCGGGATTGTAAACAATAAAATATTCGCAATCTAGTAGGTAATATATGCAAAAAGATAAACGTTTTAATATTCTTTTATTATATTATAATAAAGTTTATAAAGTATTGCAAAATAAAATTATTATGTATAAATAAATTTTTCAGTTTCTTAATGATAGGGATGAACCTTTTTAAACTCTTGTGGGCATATAAACTTGATACAGAACGTGAATCCATTTTGCATATACATTTATAAATTTCTTTTCGATTTTTTTTATTGTGACTCGTGGAACCCCGGAGTCGTATTTTGAAGACCACTGAGATACAGCACCATACCCCAAGTTCAATTTGAACAAATACTTTCTTCGCTCATGCTGCTATCTATTGATCCTATTTAGAAATTTATACTGTGCTGAATTTCTCAAGAAACCAACAAAATGTTTAAAGAAGTTCGAAGGAATTTTATGGTTGGTAAATTGAACAAATAAGCTAAAATTGATTAATGCCTTGCTGGATCAGCGAAAACTTGGTTACCAATTGACAATTTCTTAAAATTCCCTCTGCCTCCCTGACACATGTCTGAGGGACTGCTACATCTAGAGTGTGTCCCGATAAGCGGGCACGAGGTGAACTGGGAAACATTTTAGAAAAAAATCCTAAACACTTGGTTCAGTGAGAACGAGCACAATTCTGAAAACGTGGAAAGTTGACACCCTCCATCAGCTACTGTGAACACAAATTTTACACAATTTTGCAATGGGTTTTTCACTAACGTCATCTTACATAGCCGTTCTGTTCATCATAGTCACAAGTCGAGTAAAAAAAATTGCTCGCGCGTTTAGTTAAGTGGGTTAGTACGAGTCGCGCACGCGGTGTTTGAGAAAAAGATGTCACCTTTTACCACATTAAAAGAAAACTATTACACACAACAACAGGCAAGTTTCTCAAAGTTGGCTTAGTTAAGATTTCAAAAAGGTACAACACTTGTTCTTTTCTATGCTTAACAATTACAGATATTTTTTTTTTATTTGCAGAACAGCTTCAGTTTAAAAACATTTCTGTATTGATACCTTCCATCATATCATTAGGTACCGTGTGTGGCGTGCCTCGGCACCCACCTAATTCCTCTTAACTGGAACCAACCGGCGAGCAGAAGTGAACTGATATGAACGGACTTTCGCTAGAACTCTCTCTGGCTCGCACGAGGAAAGACGTGCTTTCCCTTTATTCAATTTCCATGTTTCAACCTAAGTAATTAGTAACTCTTATAATATTTCATAATGCTGTAAATTATAAAAATATGTTTAACTTTTTTTATCATTCATTTTTATTATATATATGGAGTGTAATATACCTTAAATAGATTCTCACTTCACGCCATAATTGGTGACCTGAACACGCGTGAATGAAACCCGTTAACATCCAGTTCATTTTAAAGATAATAACGTTAACTTTTTAATTTTCTAATTTTAATCTCATCCTCGGATTGTTCCCACCATCAATTTATAATCATTTCATGCCTGAGCTGTCGCTGGAAAAACAGTAAGTTTTTATACTTTTCTTTTCCATTTATGTGTGCTGTATATTTTTTCAAAAATTTCTGTTGCACTCACGTTTAACATACGCCGAATAATTTTTTTTATTAAAACTGTTCGCCCATTTCGCGAAGAAATAATTTTTTGTGTATCGCATACATGTAAGATTTTTAATCCTGTATTCATATTTTATGCAAATATAATCTCATTTTCCTAACGTTTGTTTTTCAACGCAAAATATACTTATGTAAAAAGATTTTTATTTACCTTCCAACATGCCTAATGAATGTGATAGTAGCCAGATATCCCACGTGCCAGTCAAACCACCACCTTTTTGGAAACATAACCCTGCGCTATGGTTTGTGCGATTAGAGGCGCAGTTCAATTTAGGCAAAATTTTAAATGATACCACTGAATTTAATTATGTTCTGTCTGCTGTTGAGTCAGACATTTTAAAGTCTGTTAGCGATTTGGTTCTAAAACCATCTGAAAACGGAAAGTACGAAGCTTTAAAAAAGCGTTTAATCGAAGTACATTCAGAAAGTGAGGATTCTAAAATTCGAACTCTCCTCCAGGGTTTAGAATTAGGGTGCCAACGGTCATCACAGCTCCTTACGCGCATGTGTTCCCTCGCAGGCGATAATGTTGGCGAGCCACTCTTGAAATCGCTGTGGCTCGGACGTTTGCCTAACGGAACGCAAACAATTCTTGCTGCTCTCAATGAAAACTTAGATCAGCTAGCTACTGTTGCTGATAAAATCAATGACCTGACTTTTTCCCAAGGAATTAATTCAGTTGCAGCAACATCTGACAAAAAAACTGAACAATTAGAACAACAAGTTGCTCAACTTACGCAGCAAGTAAGCGAACTAACTAGTTTCGTGAAGCGTTCCCGTAGCCCAGCCCGCAACTCAAACCATTTCCGAAATCGCAGTAATTCGCGAAATCATTTTAAAAGAAATCATTTTTTTCATTACCCACAAATGGATATTGTTTTTACCATACAAATTTTGGCAACAAAGCGAAAAAGTGTGCTACTCAATGCTCTTTTCGTTCGGAAAACTAGATTGGCGATCGTCTCCTGGCCTCATTGGCGATCACCTCATTAACCGCGTTTTATTGGCCGATTATTCCTCTAAGATAACTTTTTTGATCGATACAGGAGCGGATATTTCTGTTATCCCGAAATCTTTACTCCTCATGCTAAAGTTCAACAAGACTTAACTTTGTACGCTGTGAATGGCACAAAAATACAGACTTATGGCACAAAACGAATTTTACTCGATTTAGGTTTACGACGCCAATTTACCTGGTCTTTCGTAATCGCAGATGTACGCCAACCAATCATTGGGGTTGATTTCCTAAAACATTTTAATTTTCTTGTCGATGCTAAACATCATAGAGTTATCGACGCCAACACTAAACTTTCTTCGAACGGCCAACTTTCAAACATTAAGGCTGTAGCATCTAATCTAGCAATATTAGTCGGCAATAATAAGTTCGATAAGGTTTTAAAACAATATCCCGAATTAATTAACCCTTCACAACCAATAAATGTTGATACTTCGAATCAAGTTTATCATCACATAGAAACTAAAGGCCCCCCAGTATTTTCAAAACCTCGTCGCCTCGCACCCACAATTTTAAAAGCTGTTAAGAAAGAGTTCGAATACCTTATGGAGCAAGGTATAATTCGTCTGTCAAAGAGTCCCTGGGCAAGCCCACTGCATGTTGTTAAAAAATCTAATGGAGAGTATCGACCCTGTGGAGATTACCGTAGACTTAATTCAGTTACCGTGCCCGATCGCTATCCAGTCCCTCACATCCAAGACTGCACTCAAAATCTGTATGGAAAAACTATATTCACTACTTAGGATTTGGCCCGAGCGTATCATCAAATAGCGGTAAATCCACCCGATATTCCTAAAACAGCCGTAACTACCCCATTTGGTCTATTCGAGTTTACTGCTATGCCCTTTGGACTTCGAAATTCCGGTCAAACATTTCAGAGACACATGCATCAAGTCTTAGCTCATCTAGAATTTTATATTCCATATTTTGATGACTTACTCATAGCATCTTCCTCCGAGGACGAACACCTTGACCACTTACATCAAATCTTTTCTCGTTTAAGAGATTACGGTCTCAAGTTAAACCCCGATAAATGTGTTTTAGGCAAAACATCTGTAAAATTTCTAGGTTGTCTCATAACACGTGAGGATGTTAAATCACTTCCCGATAAAGTCGAAGCCATTGTAAATTTTCCTAAGCCAGATACTATTTCACAACTAAGGCGTTTTTTGGCCATGTTAAATTTTTATAGACATTTTTTACCCCATTCAGCCGAAGAACAAGCACCTCTTAACAAGTTGCTTACTAATTGTAAAAAAAACGATAAACGTCCCGTTCCTTGGAACGAGGAAGCAGAGACCGCATTTATGCAATGCAAATCCTCATTGGCTAACGTTGCAACCCTAAATTATCCTACCCCCGATCAACAACTCTGTTTACTGGTTGACGCGTCCAACTCCGCAGTTGGAGGTGCATTAAATTGCTTGACGGAAAATGGTCCTCAACCTATCGCGTTTTTCTCACGTAAGCTGAGTGCAACAGCTTATGGGAACTTCTTGCTATATACTTAGCAATAAAACATTTTAGGCACCAGCTGGAAGGACATAATTTTATAATATTCACAGATCATCGCCCTTTAACTTTTGCGTTTAATAAAATCTCGGACTCGTGTTCTCCCCGTCAACTCAGGCATCTCGATTTCATATCGCAGTTCAGCACAGATATCAGATATGTTTCAGGATCCGATAACTCCGTGGCAGATGCCCTCTCAAGAATTAATGCCCTTAATCTTTCAACCACTGATCTCCAACACTTAGCCGATAGTCAAACGAAAGATGAGGAACTTAAAACCTTAATTTCTTCCAATGACTTATCCATTAAATTAAAACTTTTAAAAATGGGAAATGCTCTTGAAATCTTCTGTGATGTCAGTAGAGAAAAAGTACGACCTTATGTGCCAGAGGAACTTCGCTTTGAAGTATATTTCGCTCTCTCCATAATCTCTCCCATCCAGGTATTCGTGCCACAAAGCGCCTCATCCAAGACCGCTTTGTCTGGCCGTCCATGTTGAAGGACATTGCTAAATGGACACGATGCTGCATTCCATGCCAACGATGCAAAGTCCAGAGGCATACCGTGAGCCCCATACAACCTTTTGCTCCAACCATTGAGAGATTTCAGCACGTCCATATCGATCTAGTTGGACCATTTCCACCATCTGATGGCTTCACCTTCCTGTTGACATGCATTGATCGCTACACCCGATGGCCGGAGGTCATTCCCATCAGTGACATCTCCGCTGAAGCCGTGGCAAAAAGCTTCATCGCTAACTGGATATCGCGCTTCGGTGTACCTGCCATCATAACCACAGACCAAGGAGGCGAGTTCCAGTCTCGTCTTCTCTGCAGCCTGAAACAAATGCTGGGAATACAATGAATTCGAACCACTCCGCGCCACCCTTCTTTGAATGGTATGGTTGAACGTCTTCATCGTACCCTCAAGCAAGCTATTCGGTGTCACGGTACAAAATGGACAGAGTCACTACCAGTGGTCCTGCTGGGTCTGCGAGCGTGCATCAAGGAGGACCTCAATGCATCCTGCGCTGAAATGGTATTTGGAAAAACCATTGTACTTCCAGGAGAATTCTTTGAATCTTCAAATCAGACCCCAACTGATCTTTCCGCTGAGAGAAACATTCCGGACTCTTAAGCCAACTCCCGCTTCCTGTCATTAATCTACCTCGTGTTTCGTGCACACAGCCCTGAAAACCTGCTCTCATGTCTTTGTTAGGGTCGAGGGATTGAAACCATCATTGACAGCACCCTGTCAAGGACCATTTGAAGTTTTGAGTAGGACCGACAAGCACTTTACAAGCAAAATAAATGACAGGACTTCCACGATCAGCATTGATCGACTTAAGCCAGCTTTTCTGTTCAATGACAGACTCAACAAAGGAGCCCTTTCCACTACAGAAAAGTAGGAAGGTCAGATTCAACCCGAAGTACTTGTGAATTTTCATAGACTGTGAATCAAAGGACTTTTCATCATATGAAAGACTCTTTAAGACTTTCGTACCTTCGGTACTCGGGGGGGGGGAGTACTGTGGCGTGCCTCGGTACCCACCTAATTCCACTTAACTGGAACCAACCGGTGAGCAGAAGTGAACTGATATGAACGGACTCTCGCTAGAACTCTCTCTGGCTCGCACGAGGAAAGATGTGCTTTCCCTTTATTCAATTTCCATGTTTCAACCTAAGTAATTAGTAATTCTTATAATATTTTATAATGCTGTAAATTAAAAATATGTTTAACCTCTTTTATCATTCATTTTTATTATTTATATGGCGTGTAATAAACCTTAAATAGATTCTCACTTCATGCCACCGCAAATTCCCCAATTTAACAATGATTTTTTCTCTAACATGATCTTCCACAGACGTGCTGTTAATCGCAGTCACAAATGGAGCTAAGCCCTTTGTTGGTTTAGTTAACATTAACGTTGTTTGAACCGGTTTGAGAAAATGTCACCTAATTTTGTCGCTTCATAAAAAGAAAAATATTACATACTTACTCTAAGCAAATTATTTCAAAAGATACTGACAATTCCAAAATGGTACAACATTTGCTACATTTCTATCTATTGCCATTTTGGTCTCTTTTACAAAATGACTTCATTTCAAAAACTGAAGTTGTCGCAACCCGAAAGTTTCAAGTGTAAGAGGGTTCGGGGAAGATTATGATAAAAGGTACACTATTAATTTATTGCGGTGCTCATCACACATCGGCTTAGTGTGTTTACATCTTGTGGTAGTCTGCCAGGCCTGATTCTCAAAATTATTCTAAAGGGGTTGCCATATTCTATTCGGAACCCATTGTCGGGTTTTCCACTGAGTATTCCCCAGTGACTGAGGGAACGTGACATTAGTTTAAAATTTTATAAATGTTTTTTTTTCTTTTTGAGAATCCGCATTGGAAGAAATACACTAACAATTTTGAATATGAGATATATACACAAAAATAGAACATATAAATGAGATATATAATGCGAAAAAAAATTTCACCTGAAAGGCTTTTTTTTTTGGAAAATGTACAAGTATTCATGATTTTGTGGTATATATTGGTTTTCCGTTATCAGATATTTTATCATCTTTTACGCTTTTGCACACTGTAGGTGGAGATTAACACTAGAGTTTCTGATTTCCCGGATTTTTTCATTCCCGGGAATGTAATTGCCGTTTCCGGGGGATTCCCGGAATTACATCAAAATTTCAAAAAATTTAAAAGTAAGTTATTTTTAAGTAAAATAAATAATAATTATATAAAATAAGGATACATATAAATTCCAAAATCAATACTTATTTATATAATAAGCTAAAAAATATAAAAAAATTTATAGTAAATTGATTGTTCATTTTTTTAAAATAGTATTTCAGAAAGCATAAACAATTTATACTTTTATCACTCCCCCTAATTCTAAGCTTTGTGACGAACAATCCGGCAGCAAAAAATGCTCTCTCGGCTTCAATTGTTAGAGGAATTGTTTTTAAAGCCTCACATAGTTTTATAATGTTTGGTGATGGATTTTCAGTAGAGTCGAGGAACTACATCTCTTGTTTCATGATTTTGTTGAAACTAGTGCTTTTTTGTTTGAATAATATAAAACTTTTGTTTTAGAGTAAATTACTTTCTCTAATTTCTTTGTCCAACGTCAGAGGTTTTTCTTTCAAAACTCCATGCTCTTTTCTAAGTGTGAAGAGTTGGATATTGATTCCTCTTAGCAGAAAAGCCTTTTCCCTCTATCATTTGGGTTTGTCTAACTAAACAATTTTTACCAGCCAATCGCGAAATATCGGCAGTAACTGCAGCTGCTTCGTATTTTCTCCCAAAATTCAAGAATTGCATTAATCCTATCAAATTAACGTTGCGTCTCTCATTAACTCTTTGGATTAGAGAATATTTCATATTTTTTTTTACAAATTCTGAGAGTTTTGTTAGTTCAATTCTCCAATAACGAAAGAAATAGATTAAATGGATATCGGAGTACCTGCTTCCCGCAAGGAAGCTCAAACTCCTGTCATTGGAAATATGGGAATTGCTTGGGTTCAGCTTTTCCTTAGCCCTTTGCTGCATTTAATGATATTAAAAATTTAAAATTAAGTTAACATTGTTAAGAAAAAATTACATTAGAATTAAGAATTAAAATTGAGTGTGAAAAAATATGAACATTTGTGCAAACTTTATTTCAGTAGAGTATGTGTATGCTGTTTGTGTCCATGATTTAATCTGTGTCAGCCCCGGACAAGCCGGGATACAGCATGGCCGACTTGATTCCAGGTGGGGGTAAGAAAATCGAGCGACCTACACCGTCGGAGTTCTCCCTTCGTCTACTAAAATTAGATGGTCGCGGGCGCCGGCGCCAAAGGCGGATATTCCCAGAAGGATGGGAGGAAAAGAAAACCCATATGACTGAAGGATGTCAAATACAGAGAGCTCACCCGGATGGTGAGGGATGAACGAGCCCCCAAGCACAACGTTCCAACGAAGCAGAACGCCGGAGTTGTGGAGGGGGAGAAACGCAGGAAGGAAAACGGGACGGCCGAGGCAGTTAATCAAGACGGTGACAGTTCACCAAATTAACCCAAAAGGAATGATGCATTGTAACGAGACTGCTTGTGTTGTTAAGAGTGTGAAAAGAGTGGAATTGTTGTGTTAAGGGGGCGAAGCGGGTTTCTCCACTTCGTTGAAGAGTATACATATTTAATTTTAGGATGAGGATCAGTAAACAATGTTTGTGCTTTAATAATTGGATTATCATGAGATTCTATAGATTTAAAAACATTTCTAGAAAGATTAGTGATGTAATTAGAAATAGGCTCCATATGTAGGTCGTTGTGTATAACGTCATTCCGAACGTACCAAGGTGCGTTGGTCATGACGCGGAGTATTTTGTTTTGAATTACTTGGATTTTTTTCATGTGCGTGGCAGCTGCCGCTCCCCAGACCGGGGAAGCGTACGTGATCACTGGGTGCAAAACTTGTCTATAAAGAATTACTTTATTTTCCAGAGATAGAGGTGACCTTCTCCCGACAAGGGAGATGCCTAAATGTATTCTACCCCAAAACTTTTCAGAGAGATAGTCGATGTGTTTTTTGAAGGTTAGGTGGCTATCAATGTGTAGGCCCAGATATTTCACTACCGAAACCCACTGGATGTTGTCATCAAAGAGTGTGAGCTGGAAAGGAAGGTCGATAACCCCGCATTTCCTAAATATTATTGCTTGTGATTTATCGACATTTATTGCAATTCTCCAGTGTGTAAGCCAAATTTCAAGTTTGTCAAGAAAGTTTTGTATAGCTTTAATAGTGTATTTCAGCTGGACTCATTGTGCGATAACACAGCGGAATCATCCGCAAACAGACTAGTACTGACGGTGGAGTGTTGTGGGAAGTCGTGAGTGTAAATGTTGTACAAGTAAGGTGAAAGTGCAGAGTCCTGAGGAACGCCAGAAAGGCAAGATCCAGTTAGAGTATGAATTATTTACACGAACTCTAAAAGTTCTATTGTGTAAAAAATTATGAATGATTTTAATTAAGTAGTCAGGGAACTGCAGTTTAATTAACTTGTACGTGAGGCCATCGTGCCACATTTTATCAAATGCCCTTTTGACATCTAAAAAGACACCGACAGTGTAAAATTTGTGAGCGAACCCTTCGTTTATAATATTTGTGACTCGTATTAACTGGTGTAGCGTTGAATGGCCCTCCCGGAATCCGCATTGTTCCGGGGGAATACAATCTATGGCTTTGCAGTGGGTTTTTATTCTAGTTAAGATTATTCTTTCATAAATCTTAGCAGTGGCATTAATTAAGCTAATGGGTCTGTAGCCTTGTGGAAATGTCCTATCCTGATTTGGTTTGGCCAGCATGATAACTTTTGCTTGCTTCCACAGTGTAGGAAAGTGATTTTTAATGAGGCATTGATTGTAAATTTTAGTTAAGTGTGTAATTGCATTTAATGTTAAATATTTAAGAGCTATATTAGGAATCTGGT
>BMAV01008303.1:0-15088 GCA_019973955.1 Trichonephila inaurata madagascariensis
GGATTTGCTTTTTTTTTACCCCTTTCCCCCCCCAATAATCAAATAAGCATTTTAAAAACTGGGTTTAGCGAATCGCAAAATTTTTTAATCGGAATTTAGAGATTCTTTAAAAACCCGAAAATTATCAAGATAAGTATTAATTTTTTTTTATAGTGAACAGCCATGGTGATAATTACTATACTTATTCTTAACATATAGTATTGTTAAATTAATTTAAATAATTGCGTACTGATACTTTTATAAGTGTTTATATCAGTGAAAATGTGCATTCTTTTTTTTTATTATGTCAGACTGTTTTTTTTTGTTTGTTTACTTTCAGTAAACTAGTAATTTTTTTAAAATAATCTTCTGTTTTCCACTTTTTAATATGCCACGCCCCCCGGGTTATCAGCCCGCAAGGGGGCGCCCACAGTTTAAAAAACGCTTTTTACATATATGAAATTATATTTGGTGATAAACAAAGTTAATCATAACATATTGGAAAAAATAATTATGTTGTATTCATATGAGGCGCACCACACAAATTACGCTCTTAGACATTTAATTTCTTTAAATACTTGTTTAATTTCTATAAGAATAATAATATTATTTTACAACTTATTTCAAAATGATTTTTGTGTTTTTAAAAAAATATATTTTTATAAACCGTTAAAAATCTACTTCTTACACCGTATCAAATCCAATACAAAGCTTCTTTTCAAAAATTCTTCAAAGAATATATATATATATGACAGGCCCCAGGCCTACTGGAAAAGAGGAAGGATAATTTATAATAACTTTTTTTTTGTTCAATCACATAAAATCCAACATGGAGCCCTTTTTGGCGCGCCACCGAGTAGAACAATGAAAAAAAGGGTGGGGAAAAGCTGTTTTCGAGAATGCGTTCACGTCAGACTCACCCCAAACTTTAAATATTATTTACCCAAAATCCACGCAATGGAAAGGTCTCCTATTTTTATTTATTATCACTTAATTTGAACCAAACTTTTTTACACCGATATTTTTATATATATATATATATATCAGGGTTTTAAAAGGTTATCAGGTTTGAAAATATATATATATAAATATATTATGTGTGTGTATAAGAAAAAAAAACAGTCGAGATTCTATTTTGACAAAATTTTTTTTAAATATTTTTTCCCAAAAAAACTATTTAAAACAAAATTTTTTCAAATTTAAAACTTTTTCTACCTTTTGACCTTAATTGCCGTTCGGAAAAATACAAGAATGAAGCAAAACTAAAAATGAGGATGATGAGCAAAATAAAAAAAAAAGGTAGGGTTTTGGTGAAGAAAGAACAAAAAGAATAAAGGATAATATTTTTTGATTTTTTTTTATAAGGGTTTTTTTCAAACTGTGGAGGGCACGAGCATGTCGAAAAATTGAAAATAAAATATTTAAAACAATTATCAATTTACTGAAAAAGAGCAATACAAAAAAAACCCTGACATAATAAGAAATAAGATACACATTCACGCTGATATAAATACTTATATTACAGTACTGCAAAAAAGTACTTAAATAATTTGTACATCAATATTCAATTAAGATCAAGTTTAATAATTATTAGTGACTTAAATGGTTTGTATATACATAATTAAATATCCTAATAATTTGTCCCGTTTATAATTAAAGTCATTTTTTTACCATCAAAGTATTATAACTGCATTCAAAACATTGTTAATGTAATACACGTATTGAACATTGGACTGAGAATTGAGCGGAAATATTGAAAGTTTGAGAGCTTTTTGGGGCTGTGTAATTTCTTCAAGGGATATTTGTTATTTCTTACATTACATTTCAATGGAAAAAAAAAATGCTTTATTTGAAAAGATTTTAAACAAATTTATGAATATAATTGCAGATATCGAGCAAGATAAAAACATTTATAAAAAACTGTCAAAAATTGTATACTTTGTAAACGTTATTCTGTGTTAAACATATTCATATTTGTTTAAAAATGTTTCTTTTATCTCAACAAGAAAAAATGTCAATACTTCATAATAAATTAGACTTTAAGTTTGTTTTGTACATTGTTTTTTCAAATTAAACCTGCAACGTAAAATTAAAATTTATGCTTTTGAGATGTTGTATTTAAAAATATATATATATATACTTTTTTAGTTAATGAGTATGATATTTGTGCAAACATCTTTACAAAAATTTATTTTATTGTATTTTGTTTGCATTATATGTAAGTATTTATTATTAGTTTTACAGTATACATATTTTATGTATTATCTTATTTATTATGAATTTTCGAAAATGTTTACTATGCATTGCTTATTAAATTCAAATTTTATGTGATTTTTTTTTGGATGAACTACTATTTCACACATAGCAATAAGTTGAAAAAAACACTTTTAGATATTATTTTTATTGTAGTGGGGCTGTTTTTACCAAATGACCGATTTCTTGTTATGAAACTAATGACGTCTCAGTGTTCACGTACTTTCCCCTGGTAAAGTGTCCTAAACTGGATAATCAGACATTTATGTTCTAAGTCAAATCACCCTTTGACCTCCTATTATCCTACCGACAGATAAATAACTGGCACAGTTTCCAAGCTAATCTCCAGCTTCAAAGTGAACCGCGCAAAGGGTGACAAGAACCAATGGCTGAATAGGAATCCCGGCTACGTCAAAACAGAAATGATTCTGCTTCACATGTCTTTTTCTTGGGGTGACATATTCCACCTTTAATTAGACAACAAAAGGGGAAACCTACATATTCAGCAACGCTTCAGAGACGCTTCAACATTGTACGGCACCTCAACACACCTTAATGGACTCTATCTCCAATTGACTTCCAATTTGCTTGGACTCTCTCGCACTTACAGTGATCTATCTGATCTATCATGGCTCAAGATAGCGAGCATATCAATGTCGTCCTAACACAGCCTTTCACATGAGTCATCCGGCCTTAACCATGACTTCATCAGTACAGCACCTTAACGGTAGTATACCATATTACATTTTGTAACTGCTACACAGAAGTATTTCTTTTCTTCCTTATATATTTCAATTTTATATCACAATGTGTAAAAATAATAACTCTCCTGGATGAATGTTTATGCGAAGCGTAAAATGTAATTATAAGCTATGATTCGAAATTTGAATGTTCATAAATTATAAGTTAATTTTACGGTATCGATAATACCAAGGGAAATGTTTGTGTGACGGATATCTATCTATCTCTATATGAGCCTCTATATTAACAGAAGTTGTATAGCAATACGGATTTTGTGAATATTCCGATGCCTAGAGCCAAGTTTCATTACACAATAATTTATGACACCATCTAACAACTTTATTTGAAAAAGTTATTAAATGATGAGTAGATTGGTTTATTTTCTTACTATAGAATGAAGATTGTATAGAAAAGAGTTTTTTACAATATAAAATCTTACGTCAACTAAATGAACTTCATAAAATTTATGACAAACATATCAATGTTCAAAAACCTATATGGTTTATTTTCATGATTAGTAATTTATATATTTAGAATAAAATGAATCAAAAATAAAAAGTGATTAATACTTATTACCCGTTAATTTTAGCACATGTACCAGTTACAGCTAAAATTAAATAAGGAAAATATATGAAACAAAAAATGGTTGAATTTATTGGAACTGAAAACGAAAAATTTATAAAAAAATTTAAATACCATGTTAGTTGGAAAATGGAAAATTAAACTAAATTAAAGGAATAAAGATTCAAAATGCTCCATATCATAAATTATTAATGAAAGGGGTTTTTTATATTTTTTCAACTACTTTCAATATATCGAAATTGATCGTTGAATATTTTAAAACTTTTCTTATTAATGCATATGTAAAGGTATTTTTTCCAAAATGCGATTTTGTGTTTCTTTTTATCAAAGGTTCTTCTATTTTATATTTTAATACAATTTTAAATTGATCACTACTTTTATTCACACTTATTTCAAGAATAGTACATCACAAATATTTGTCATAACAAATGATTAAAAACATAAGTGTGATTATGACTTAAGTGTTTATTTTTAAAATTCTAAAGCTCATAAAGGTAAATTATAAATATATTTGAAGTATTTGTAAAATATACATTTGCTTTTAAATCACGTATATTTTGAAGCTTAATTAAGGCTAAAAAATAAATAAATAATTGATAAAATTATGAAATCCTTTATTAGAAAATTATTTTAATATTTTAAAAATTTTCTTAAGGTTTGAAAGTGAAAAAATTTTCTATCCCGAACCAAAAAATGAAACATGATAATTCATTTTATTATTGTCAACTGGGATTAAATTAACGTGATTCTAGTAGCGAAGTGAAGACAATTTCTGAATATATAATTTTACTGGTCGGCAGTCTAAAAACTTAAACAAAGGGAAAATTTTATTTAAATCGACTGTTAACCAAAGTCGTTAAAGGAGATGACAAAAATTCTTTTACTTAGGGATGAAATAATTATTTGAAAAGTCAAAAAATACTGATTTCATTAAAAAGGAACACGAATTTTGTTTAAACACATTTTATTGGGATGTATCTCCCTAGAAACTGTAAGCGTGTACAACGAACCAAAAATCTTTTCCACTTCCTTTAAGTACTTCTGAAGTCACCTTCTCCAATGTTGTTTATAAAAACCAGCAATGTGTGAGTTGAATGGCGGGTACCTTTGTAAAAGGCCATGAGTTCAGTTTCCTTTTCATTTTAAGGAATAGTACAAAATCACAGGTAGGTAGATCAGGTAGACAGGATGGGCGGCAAACTATAAGCAATGTGTTCATATGTATACATTGAATTGTCTTACGAGAAATTTGAACAAGTGCACTGGGATACTGAATTCAGTCTCCATCACGTAAAAGCTCAAGTAGTTTCGGCATTGAAAACTCCCGTGTACAGCGACTGATCCACTTTAAATTTCTTAACGTTCAAAACCCTCTTACTGGTCCGGTAGGGAAGTTAGACAAGTGGAATTCACAGGTTATTTCAAAATGCAATATAAACTGAATTAAATCAAATAGGGAATTATTATGCAACCTTGTTAGGAAGTGTGTCAACTGGTTTGTTTCTAAAGAGATGTACATCGAGTACAGTTTGTTCATCCTTTATTAGTGTTAAAAAAGTCTATTATTTTCGTTTCGAACATCGGCAAATAAGAAAAAAATGTGTTATATTTTGCTAAAATAGATAGAAGGGGTTATTAACCCTCTAAGCGGTCTGCACTTAAAGTATTGACATTCTGGAGATGCTTCGAAAATGCACCGCACGTATTTTTTTGCCGTCAGGTGGGGTTCTCAAAGGCAGTTGAGTCGTATTTTTAAGAATGTGGCTCGGCCGCTTTTGGGAATCTTGCTTGAAGGCAGAAAAAGCATCTCTGGAATGACGGGATTTTACGTGCAGATCGATTGGAGGGTTAAAACACATAGCATGTTAATTTCTGTTTTTATTAATAAAGCTTTGAGAAAATAACGACTTTTGGAAAATTCAAAAGTTTTAAAGAAACGAACAGGGTTGTTAAAAAATAATGAACATTCAGATGGGTTATGTACACACAGGTAACATTCTAGAAAATATCATAAGGTTGATAAGCATTTTATTGTGGAAAAACTGTGAATCATATGACTGTTCATAATAAGCCTTTAACTGTAGAAATATAGTATGGTTCATGTTAATGCATTTCCCCTAATGGACTAAACATTAGAAAAAGTGAAACCAAGTTTTAGTTGAAAAAAACTACGACATTTGTATCTCACGTGCCCCAAATTCGTCAGACTTAACATGGCACGAGATTTTTTTATATTTCCAAAAATTGATTAAAAACAAACTGAAAGGAAGTTGGAGTCTTCAAGTCACTTAATGCAGCCAACTTCGAAACGCACTTCAAATTATGGCAGATACTGACAACAACTAATTGATGCATACAGTGACTGCTTTGAAATTTTAAAAAAGATTCTAACTGAAAATGTTTTTTTTTTAATTATAAAAACTAAATGAACTTTTAATCAATTCGTCATGCCTGTGTTTATGGTTTTTACTTGCAAATTAAATGAAAATAAACTCTTGATGTCGTCATGCGTTCCAACGTTTGATGCCTTTATGTGTGTGCTAATTTATACCTTGAAATTATTGCCAATTTAAGCTATTTACTTTGTGTGATTAATTTTGCATTTTTCGCCATTTTTTTTCTAATTGAAGAACATGGCATGCAGGATATAAAATAATCATTTGAAGCTCTGACTATTATCGAAATTCATGAGGTTCAACACCAAACATATAAATTAGACACACTGATCATAATCAATAAAAAAATCATTCCTTTTTTCAATATATATTTTGTCTTTGTACTTCATCTAAGTTTAGAAATTGAGCCCAAGAGTCAAGGGCAAGAGCAGTTAAAATTCAAGAAAAAACGGACTTTTAGAGTCTTCAAATAGTCATCATCCTTACTACCTCCTCTAACATTTCCGGTAGTGTTCAATACATTTTTATAAAGAAATCGATTTCAGACTTCCATTTTAAAGTTTACTTTCATCCAGGGCTTTTAAGAAGCTCTTACAACTTTTTAACAAAAGAACTTGTTACAGAAAAAATAATGGTAGTATTTGTTACACGATGAAATGAAAAAGAATTTTTTTTTTCATGCAGTTTGTTATTCTTGTAATTTAGTGCTGTGTTTCGAGACTGAATACATTTTCTTTGTATTTTGTATCTCAGGCGAAATGATTTTAAATAAATTCCTTGTGTTCATATCGATGACAATGTAATGATATGGTGATGTGTTCGCTATCTTCTGACTTCTTACTAATAATTCTGTGTCCTGAGGGAGTTTTGTATCGAATAAAAAATGACAAGCTTATTTGTATTTCTTTTTGAGCAAAACTCACAGAAAGAAGCGAACAAATTGAGGAGGAGCAACATTAAGAAATATAAAAATACATTGGCATACTAACTAAGTATCACTATAAATAAAATGTCTTTTTAACCAGTTTTTTTTTTTTTTCATTTAGACGAAACATGTATCACCGTAAAATAACTGATGATTTTTCTAAGAAGTGTAATGTATACTAAGTGAGATTTACAAGGCAGTAATATTTTTTGCAATGACACAATCCTTATTCAGAAGTCATACTTGACCTGCGATCACTCGCGCGATGTGTTCTGTACACCCCTGCAACAAGAGAAAATCCTCCTAAGATTCTAAAGAGAACGTGCAGAGCCACGATTTTTTCTGTAGCTGCACATTTTAGGTCATTTAAACTTCATGCCTAATGCAATTTCTCTTTCTTGAACGATTGGAATGTAATGACCTTCAAAAAGTTTATCCGGGGCTGAGAACTACGCGAGAAGTTGGGGCATATGTATACAATCTCTCTGAATGTTTGGAAAATGATTAAAATATCATTTTCTACTTTTGCATCATTTCTCAAATTATAAAGTATATTTATTACTGGTATATACGTTTTACGGTTTATAAAAAAAAAAAATATGTTTTTTAAAAATAAAAATTTTTCTATGTTTGGTTTAAAATTTAATGTTAGTCCATTTGTAGAATAAATTTAAAATTTTTATTTGTAAAAAAAAAAAAAACACCTTTATTTTATTAATATTTTATCATTGACTTAATTTTATTTTCATAATTAAATACACGTGTTAAAGTTTGGGGTGTTCTCTACCCCCAGTAACGACGGTAAAAAAAAGGGCCGGTGACCGCGGTTGTTTTAAAGTCCACATATTGTTTTTAAACTTTTTCTTTTATAAAAATAAAGAATACGTTAAAAATAAGTATAATCAAAAGAAAATAATGCTAGCTATGTTACTTAGTTTAAAAAACCTTTGTTAAAATAGCCCAAGATAGTTTTTAGGGAAGGTTATTTAAAAAATTTTTTCCCCTTTTCTTTTTTTTAATATATATATATATATATATATATAGTTAAAAATACTTAGCGAAAATATCACTATAAAATTATAGAAATATTTTAAACTTCCATCAACCTAAAAAATTTAAAAAGTGTAAATTAAAAGTAAATAACTATAAAACAAAAATAAAACGGATCAATAAGTTTTTTTTTTTCCTTTAAATTAACAAAGGGAATTTTAATAAAATTCTAAAAAAATTTTTTTTAAACATTAATATTTTGTAATAACCTTTTCATTATTTCTTAATCCAAGAAATTTTCTTAAAAAATGACACGTTAAAAAGTGAAAAATTATAAATCTTATGCTGTAAATTTCAAGATATACAAGACAGAAATATATCCACAAAAGTTGTCAAAATAATCATATACAGTAATTATCATCTTTTCATAAACATATTTTGATACAGGGAAGGAAGAAATACAAAACGATACATTAAATATAAAATACAAATCCTTAATGATAAATAATTACTGAAATGGGGGAATAATTTGATAAGTATAAAAATGATTTCCTTGATCACTGTAAGTGAAATTATTTAATTTTCTTCTGCAAGCCGAAATCCCTTTAATTTGCTCAATGGGAATATTTATATATTGCACATTAAAAAGAGTATAATTACATATGAAAATAAGAAAATCATTGAAATGTCATTTGCAAATTAAAAATCCTACTTTCTTATATACTAATGTCAAAAGATTTTTTTGGTGTTATGTATTTGTTCCACCAATATTCATTATTTTGTACTATATTCTTTAATTATGCAATCAGAGTTCTTATGTGCATTAGTAAAGACCAGTGAAATTCGGAAGTTAATACATTATGTCCCATTATTCTGAAGAATTAAACACGCTACCAAAATTGTTGCCAGTGATTTATGTTCCTAAATATAATAACAAGTAATTGAATTGTCAAACAGAATATATCATTAAAGATTCACTAATTAAAACACGTAATTATATTTCCGAAAACCAAATGAATAAATAAATGTGATAATATACATACGTATAATTTTTAAAAATAAAAATTAACATTGCATTTAAAAATCCTATTTTCTTAGAAAATATCTATTTTTCAATGAGTGACCTTACATTACTTTCATTTAATGTACTGTTAAATTTATTTAGCTTTTAAAGGTTATGCAATAAAATATCAATAACCAGTCTTAATTTCGTAGAATATTAAAACCTTAATGCACTTTAATTACTGAAATTGATACTTTGTACAATTGTCTGTATTACATAATCTGGCCCAGTTTCTGTCTTTTTTCTTCATTTAATCAATCTGTTTTACTTTTTAAATAAAGCCATGTTCATTACCAGTACTAATTTATACAAATGAGGTAAAAACAATCAAGTTTACAACATTTTCTAAATATGCATTGATTGCATTCCCCAGAAGCAGTTAGTAAAAAGAAAATAAATAAAATGAGTTTATAGTAACTTTGTAAGAACAATTGCACTTCTTGTAATACCTGACACTTATCTAACTTGAGTTCGGGTGCAGACAAGTACAAAAATTAGATTGTAAACTAATCTAATTACATTTATTCCTCACATCCGTTTACTTAAATATCACACTTTTCTTCAAGCTGAGGCTTACTTTTATTACAATATTTAAAATTTATCCTATTATACTTGGCGTATATATATATATATATACATATATAAGCAGTATGCTCTTACATTTTGGTAATGGATATTTGGCCATTAAAACAAAAGGCACGTTGTAGTATACAAATAACGGAGACTCAAATATCTGCGATTTTTTTGGCAAACTTTTACCGATTTAAATGGATATGTATAGCACAAAGTAATACCGCTAAAGTAATTGAAGAGAGTAAATTAAAAAAAATAGCATGTTAATGCACAATCGCTATTGTTACAGTACCATGTAGTGTTAACACTTGTGACATAGCCATCTGTCGATAGCTATGTCTTGGGGTTCCGCGTAAGTTAGAGGTGTGGGATTATCGGAAGGATGAGACATTCTATAATTCTTAATATGACTTTTATTAAGAATTTAACTTAAATTACTTAGATAACGAACAAACTTATATTAAGTGAGAATAAACCAAAGTACGGCCGTTTAACTAAGTCAGATCGCGCAATTAGATCACTTATCAATATATCTTATATCTGCCTAATCTCGATTCAATAATATACTAGCGTTCAGAATACAATCTTCCTACCTTGGAGGAATAATCAACGATCCAATCCACTTCAGATATGCAGGGTAGGCGCGAGTGCAATAGTATGCACCTTGTACAACGAGCGTGATCTCCGTGATTCCTGAGTAGCCGTCTAATCGCACTTCCACCTGTTCCGAACTAAGCTTTCTCTAAAATTGCCATCATTGCTTACTAAACTGTCTATCCTTTTAAAGGTTATCTTATTTGCATTGTTGCTTCGTTTTTACTTCTTGGATTTGGGTTGGAAAAGTTTTGCCATTAATCGTGGCCGTCAAAGAACGTAGGAGTTATGTTAGAAGAAGAACGCGAGAGATGTCACACACTAGATTGCCCAAGGAAATCATTTTGACTGCTTTTTAATCCCAATTAGAAAAACAACTACATATATAATGAATAATATTCTAGAAATTTTTAGAATATATTTTTTTCCAAATGAAGTATTTTTTTATTGTGAATACTTACTAATAATTTGTTATATGACTGTAAATAATATAAAACAATGTCAAAATTTATTTTTAAACACATTGTTTTACACATTACTCATTTTTTCACAATGCAGTCATTTTGACTGCATTTGGGAAATATAAGTATATACTTTATAGGTTTCAGTCTTTCTAGTGTTAATCAGGATCTATAACAAGAAGATATATGAGTGACTACTGATTATTTACACCATATCTGGTTCAACAAAACATCAATGCATCAATACATTTGGTTGCTGAGCATATCTTTTTAAATGTTTAACTGTCAATTTCCCACCAAAATTGCAGTAAATGTAACCCTGGCTTATATTTTATGAAAATCGATATTTGATATCAGATATCGTGCGTGCGTGGCACAAATATTTTAAAGCTGCAAGTATGTGTTTGCAGATTCAAAAGAAAACATTTTCAGAAAAGGTAAGGAAAAATGTTTTAGCACTTAATTTTTATTCAAACAAGTAGTAAAATGTGCGAGTAAAGTAGTTATGATAAATACAGGTTTACGGTTATTTAATAATTTATTTAATATACGGTAATATGTTAGGGAAATACACATATTCTTTCTCTGTATTTTTTACAAGGTTTTACAAAACCAACTAGCTGCTGCGACTTCATTTGAATTATCCCAGTTTTATAAAAACAAATTAAGTCAATCAAATCGAGTGTTTTCGAGCTATGGAGGGATTTTTATGCCCAAGAAAAGATGAGTCTTCTTGAGATGAAACATCATCTATTTTTTTTCTTATTTTGTGCATTTTATTTCACGTTTCTGCTTTGTATGCTAGTACATTCTTTGAATGCTAGTAAAATTACTTTGAAATGTATGCTAGTACATTCAAATAATTTTTTTAATATTTTCCTGGTGGCTCCGATATCTCAGTGTATGTTAAAGTAAACTTAAAAGAGAATACATAATAACATACTTTAGAAATACTATATACTATTGAAATACTCAAATGTTTTGCTTTTTTCTTCCGTCAAATATTTAAAAAAGTTGTGATAAATATTTAAGTAACATAAGACAGAAGGAGAGAAAATAAATGAATATATAGAGTAAAATGATGACTTATGATAGTAATGTAATATGAAACACTGGCCATTTTTTAAATTCTTTTTTTCATGTTTTGACAGGTAAAACTTTGACAGACTTTCAGGGGCCTTTTTTATGTTTTAATACTTTTATTCATGATTACAAGAATGAAGCAACCACATTTTAAGAAAAAAATAAGGATATGTCAAATTTTGTATGCTACTATTTTGATGGATGTTTGTGAAAGTGTGTAGACTACATATTTTGTCCAAAATGTACTTTAAGATATTGAAAAAAAGATGTCTTTTCTTTGTATGATATTTCTTCCGATATATCAGAACCATTTTGCATTTTGTTAAGAGTAACTTTTAAAATGTACTTGTATTTCGAAATAGAGGACACGACAAGTTTAGTGGAAATAACGGTTATGTGGAGATTACACACATATATATATATATATATATATATATATATATATATATATATATATATAATAATCATATACTAAATTAACATACATCTAATAAAAAGAGGTAATAATTGAACATACAGCAAGATTGCACAGGTTAAAAGTAAATTAGCCACAACAGTATGAAAGAAAATTATCTGTCTCTCTCTCTCTCTCCTTATGTATATATATATATATATATATATATATATACATTATAGAGACAAAAATCCAGCCAAAAGTTTTATGCAAATGAGTCACACTGTTTTAATGCAACACTGTTGACATTAGAGGTCTAGTTTAGTATGAAAAAAGACTGAGTTTCTTAGAGAATAGTATAAATTAATTCATGTTAATATATAAACAAAAATGTTGCATGCACTTAGTGCTAAGCCAAAGGGGTTTTTTTTATACTGTTAAGCCTAACTTACTTTTCACCTGTACTGTCTTGTTATTTATTTTGCTTTATTTATGAATTATGGTATATTATAGTTATAGTAATTTAGTGTATACTCATTCAATAAGTATATATTTATATTTTCCATACATATTTTTATGTCCATGCAATGTATTTTTTAATTTAAGATTTCAACAGGAATGATAGAAGATCTGAAATGCTGGCCCAAAAAGGAAACCTAATTTTTTGAGATGTTTATTTAAGCTGTAGAAAACGTTTTTAAAAAAAATATAGGTTACAATAAAAGACATGTTCTGTGGTTTCAGAATCCAGACCACAAGAACAAATATCATTACCAATTGTAAATTAAACCTAGATAAGTAGCTCTTAAATTTCACATGCCCTGTTATAATCTGGGATAACTTAAAATCAGTAACAAATTTCTTACATTTTAACCGTTGATAAATGGTTGAAAAACACTTTTTTAGTCCACAAAGCCTTAGGTGAGACAAATAACTCGGAATTCCAGGTGGAAACAGTTGATAGAGGGTTATAAAGAGTTTCAAACCTGTAAAATAAAAATGGATATTTGGGTTACATACTTAATCAAAGATCCTCATTCAAATTTAATAGTTTTCCCCTAAATTATGTATCGTCTGAACTGTAGTGTGGAGAGAATTACTCTACGCAACAAATGTTTAAAACATTTCAAATTCACACAGTCAACAAGGAGTGGTTGGTCACTAATTGAAGAAAGGCTATATGATCCGATGAATTCCATATGAAATTACATTTTGTAGATGCACGAGCAAGATTTTAGCTGACACAGTATGAAAGCGTGTACCCTAAATGCAAAGCAACAACACTTGAAGCCTTTAAATGTTTTGGAGAACGTTTCCGTGATATGATTTTAATTATTTCTTCCGTGTATAAAGATGTTCTCAATAAGACACCATACATTAATATTTTTCTGATTAAGTACATTTAGCTAGGCTGATGTTTTTTTTTCAAATGATATTGAATATTTTCAACAAGATAATACTATGATACTGTAAAATTGGTTCGTAAGAGGTATGTGATGGAGTTGTGAGTTTGCTAAATTGATCATAACAATAATAAGGTATAAATCCGAAGCGGTATTTGTCGAATTAAAATATATATATATATATCTACCATCTAGATCTGCAACCATTCAACCCCATATTATTGGAAAGATCCAAGCATTTGACCTTAGATTTCTCAAACTACCTGGCTACAGCTGGAAGAGCCACTAACAATGAAGGTCGTATTAAATGTAGAAAAAAATGCAGATATGCTTTCAGACATAGCAAATGAAAGATGGTATATAGATCAATGAGACAACACACACCAGTTTAATTGATAAATATCATTTAGCTTGGGGCAAAAACTGTCTTCAAGTGTATTTTCACTATCCATATTATTTATCATGGAGTTTAAGAGGAACAATAATTGTTCATGGGATTTTTAACAAAAAAAATTACACGTAATCTCTTAGAAATGACTATTTAAGCAATAGCATCTATATGTTGATGGAGTTTTGCTAGATTTGGATAGATTCAGTTCCATATTCTTAAAATTCTAAAATGAAGAAGAAATCCAGAGAGCCTCTTCACACAATCTAAACTTCTAATCCTAATTATGTGAGAACATCAAGGCTGAATTTATTCCCCTGAAATCGAAATATCTATAATGATAACAAGAAATGTAATGCTTAATGATATTTTTTTTAAAACAATATGTTAAAATTTGCATTACACTTCATATATATTTTCTGTGTCGTTAACTTTCACGTAATTATATTTCTGATAGAAACACATTAAATTGAATAATATTATCAAAAGGAAAGAAAAAACGATTAATTGAAGATGTATGGAGGGGAGGGGGGAGGGGCTCAAGTGGAAAATATAAGAAAAATTAGTCGTATGAATACAGAATAAAATATTCAAATATTCAATAAAATAAAATATACAAGAAACACAAGAGATTCTTTTCCTCCAATTTGAGTAGAGTTTTTGACATTAAACAAACTCCCTATTGAATATTTATATTATCTTTTCTATTATTTTAAGTAATAAATTTTTCCCTTAGAAGTTTCGTTTTGTTGTAGTTTGAAATCATTATGTTAATGAATTCTTAGCATCGATGTATGCTTTCGAATCATGCCATCAAAGTTTATTATTTACTTGTAAATAAGAAAATACAAGCAATTAAAATAAATTTTTCCTACAGGAATCAATATTTTCGAAGTAGAGTCTATGCTACGGTCCTCTTTTCAGGGACACACACATAGGGCCTAATATGGGCTTATTTTTAGGTGCTTCTAATGATTTAGAAGCACCTGATAAAAACTTGTGCAATGGACTAAAAAAAATTAATTTTACACTAATTAAGCATCTAGTTAGCCTTCACGAACAATTGTTAAACATTTATAATTTAGAATTTACGATCTTTTTTGTGCAACATCTTAGTTCACAAACTCCAATGTCACTGCTAAAATTATTCTATTTTAAGATGTCTCATACCATTCATTAAATCATGCAGCATCACATATTTGAAATTTGGTTTATTTCAAAATTTTTTGCTTTTTTGTATTATTTGAAATTTGAAAAAATTAT
>BMAV01008304.1:3206-36293 GCA_019973955.1 Trichonephila inaurata madagascariensis
GATCACAAATATGCTTTTTTACACAAACTTTTGTTCTAGCACGAATTCCTCTTTTTTTCCATTCTAATTTTAATCAGAAGATGGTCGGTTTATGCCCATACATATGTGAGTGACTTGATCTACTTCGTGGCTTTTTTACTTTATATTTTAGAGTTTCGGAGAATACCTGATTTTTATAATCAACTTTTTCCTTTATTTTGTTGTACTCAATAGCACTTCGTTCTTCAGTATACATGCATTTTGTATTAAAGTGTTCAGTTTGAAGGATACAATAAATAATTTCAACAAATTTCTAAAGTTGTTATATTCAAGTTAATTTTTTTAATTCAATAGGGGGAAATTTCCAGTATTATCAGAATATTATAGCAGCATTGAAAATTCACCACATAATGTAAATGTTTCAATGTAAACTCATGGAAAAAAGAAATTTTATTGTGGAAGCACGGAGAAAGTTAACGATTATGGATTACATTACAAGAGTGCTTCTTTCGCTATTAAACAGTTGTGCTAATCGATTTTGAATGCTCGTTGGAGAAAGATTTTCTCA
This sequence comes from Trichonephila inaurata madagascariensis, assembly GCA_019973955.1. Classification (NCBI taxonomy): domain Eukaryota; kingdom Metazoa; phylum Arthropoda; class Arachnida; order Araneae; family Nephilidae; genus Trichonephila; species Trichonephila inaurata. The sequence goes on from BMAV01008304.1 coordinate 3,754, forward strand.
GCATGCAACAAAGTGAAAGTTTCGAAGTACAAAAATCAGTCGTGTGGTCTGAAATTAAAACTCTATGAAATGAAACGGGTGGCGAAGGTTTTAATTGCATGCAAAACACTAATTTTAATTTTTTCTGTAATAATAATGAATTGTTTCTGTTTTATAAATATTTAACATGGATTTCATTATTACATTTTTAGTACGGTTTTCTAAGGAACAAATCTACCATGGCAAAAAAACCAGGTGAGTGTACTAAGATTGATTGATGTAAAAACATTTGAGCTCATTTTATCAATCTGAATGCATAATTAAAAAAATTATTACAATCTTCGCTTACTAAACGGGCAAACCAATTTAACATACAATTACCTGAAAAATGCGCGTTTATAATATATAAGAAAAACGATAATCATTGGGCGACGAAAGCCTATCAGAATGTTAAAACGAATTTAAATCTTAAAAAGCTATTGAAAACAAAATAAGGTTCAATATTTTGATTTTTTTTATTGAGAAAGTTTATTACCCCGTACACCAGAAAGTACCACACGGGAGTTTACTTAGAAGTAAGCGTGAAGCACACATCGCAAAGAAGAGAAGGATTACAACATAAACATCCTTGTCTTACCCGGGATTCGAACCCCGACCCTACGACACCGCTGCTAGTGTTAAAAACGATGTACTGAAAAGTTTATCAATTTCATTTTATTTACGCACGTGCTAATAAGCATGAAACGTGACGGCTGTCGAGCGAGTCACGCGATCGGATGTTTATATGTATTTTTTACAAAAAAAAAAAGATAACAATGTTTTAATTTTATGGTTTGTTTTGAGGAATAAAGTTGTCAAGTTTTACACTTCGAGTCGATTATATTTTGTATAGAAATTTTTTTGAGTTTTTTTAACATTTTTTGGCGTTTGCGAAAGGATATTTTATTATATTATAATGTTTGCTAATGTTAAGGGTTTTAAGAAAGAAGGTTTGTTACTTGTTGCAGAAGAAATTGGTGAAGTAATACCAGCAAAAGTAACAATTTCAGATTTAAAGAATTTAATTCTTAATAGCGATGAGTACAAAAAGGATTCGGACTTCGTCACGTCTGTTTTAATAACGGCTGTTGAAGATCGGAAACAGAGAGAGGAAGTCAGAAAAGAAGAGATTGATCGCGAAGAAAAGGAAAGACAGAGACAGTATGAAATGGAAGGAAAGGAAAGCCAGAGACAGTATGAAATGGAAGGAAAGGAAAGACAGAGACAGTATGAACTAGAGTTGGCGAGAATTCAGGCTCAGTCTAACGTAGTAGAAGTAAGGGAAAATTTACCACTATCTGAAAATAACGCTAAGAGAAAATTTCATCTCCCAAAATTAGAGTTTCGAAAATTTTCTGGAAATATTAATGACTGGTTGCCATTTTGGAGTCAGTTCGAGTACATTCATAAAGATGGCGACATAGAGCCAGAAAACAAGTTTCAATATTTAATTCAAGCCACTGTTTCTGGATCTCGTGCTCGGGAGATTGTGGAAAGTTTTCCGCCAACAAGCGCCAATTATGCCAAAGCAGTGGAAAGCAACTCGCTTCGGTAGAAATGATTTATTAGTAGAAGTATACGTCCGGGAACTTCTGAAATTAATAATTTCTGTGAATAAAAATGAGAAGTTTTCTATGACATCTTTATATGATTAACTGGAATCACATATGAGAGCCTTAGAAACTTAAGGAGTCACTACCGATAAATGTGCTTTTATATTATACCCAATGGTAGAATTCTGCTTTAGCGAAGATTTTTTGAAAGCTTGGAATCGTCATTCTACATCTTCTGCTTCTGTTGATGCGAAGGAGAGGTTGAGCAATCTAATGCAATTCATAAAAGCAGAAGTTGAAGGCGAAGGGAGAATAAACTTGGCGATGTCGGGTTTTGGATTAAATGAACCTAAGTGTACACAAAGTTACGAAAAGAAGCAATGTTAGAAAAATCCTACATTTTATAACAGCATTCCTACTGCTGCAAATTTGTTGACGACAGCATCAACTACAGCTGTATTCAAGTGTATATTTTGTGATGGCTAACATAAAAGTTCTGAATGCTTTTTGGCTCAATAAATGAGATTAAAAGGACATTGTTGTTTCCAATGATAAGCATTGGAAATTCCTTGTTGAGTACAAATACTGCATGGATATGGTGACATTCCATGTTGAAAATGTGTGTGGTGGTTGGGCCTAAATCCTCAATCGTTAAAGTTGTGAGCATGCTGATTTGGGATATGTTGGGGACGCGTCCCATTAAAATTTTGGAAGTTGGGTCGAAAAGAGTGGCGATTTTGAGGTACAAAAGTATTTTGTCTTGGTCAAATGGGCACATTTTGTCTAAAAGTATTTTGTTCAGATTTAGAGGCTTGTGTTTTCATTAAGCGTGTAGCTACCATGAGCCATTCTGTAGGTGAGGTAGGGGGATTTATTGTCATTAATTGTTTAATATTGATGGGCAGTCCATCAGTAAATCCTTCCAAAATGAGTTGAGGAGATAGACCTAATTGTCTACCATAATTTAGTTTTTGATGAAAATATTGCTCTAAATTATTTTTTAATTGGAGTTGTGAGAAATCTGCTAAACTTACAACATTAGGTTTTAAAAAAATTTCAATAAGAATCGAACAAAGTTCTCTAAAATTTGAAATATTAAGGCAAGAGTTAATGTAATGGGTTAATGCAGACCCTTTTAAATATCTTGATATGCTTACAATTTTCCAATTATCATCTTTATTACTGAGTGTACATGCATTATTAAAATAATCTAACCAAGCTTTTATTATCATTCCATTTTCAGAATCAAAAGGGACTATATATGGTTCATTAGGGGTTTGGTTGGTAGTACTTATTACAGCCAAATTGGTTAGCTCATTATTCGCCATTTTAAAACCAGATGTGAGAATCATACACAAATTAAAATTTTTAATTTAACTTAAAAATTTGAAGTTCCAAAAATAAAAATACCAAAATATAAAATTGAAATTTCACCAAAAATCAAAACATTTGCAGCTATTAATTATTAAAATTCAAATATCAAACATTAAAGTATTTAAATTTCTTATTTCAATATATATCGTTTTATCATGATTAGAAACATGTATTGCAACACTATTACAAATATGTCAAATAATTTTTCATGAAATGTTAAGCATAAAAATATCAAAGATCAGAATCATTTTTTAAAAAAAAAAATCATACGTATAAAATTTGCAATGTCAAATAAATATAGCCATATTTGTTTTGTTTCCTATGAAATAAAATTATCAATACTTTAAAACTCGCATCTGTGAAACTGTTAAAAAAACCTCTGCTGGAAATGTGTATGGAAGGTAAAAGATAATACTCTTAAGATACTTACTCATACTCTTTCCCAATAAAGGTAACAGAAAGTTATGTAATATTTTGGTTCAATGCTGCAGTAAACTGCTATGAAGGTAAATGGGAAATAAGTAATAACATACACAGATTTGTTAACCCCAGTCAAACTTTTGTGAAAAGGCAAAAAACTTCTTAGTACTGCCAATATGCCCAAAAGAAATATCTGTTGCTCCTGGAACATTAACTCAAGGTGCAAAAATAACATTAAAAAAGACCCGTCACAGTAGAAAAATTGATATTTTGAACTAGTGTTATACATATATGTAGGATATCCCATGGAACTTTCTTTGTAAAAGCTTAGATCATATCCCTTTGCAGAGGACGGCAATTTTAATCAAAACAGCATTCCATATCAACGCCATCTAGCGTGCTTATTAAAACGCCGACATCAACCTTTTTCGGCAGAGCCCACTAACACTCGACAACAAAGCAATGTTTTCACGCATCAGCTCCCGTTCGCCAGCTCTAGGCGGTAAGTTACAATCGTATGGCATAATGAGTTTTATTTAATCATCGAACGTCCTTCTAGAGAGAATAATCTAACTTTCCTATTTTTTAAAATATGTACGTTCTAATTTCTATTCTGTAAATTTCCCCCCTGTAAATACTCACCTAAAACTCATAATAAATTATTTAGTTTGCAACAAGTTTCTTTCTTTAAATTATGGTTTCTTTTTTTAAAAATTAATCCAAAAAAACAAAAAAAAAAAAAAAAAAAACCCTAGACACCACGCCAATAAAAAACCCTCTATCTGAAGAATCTTTTTTGGAAGATTTCGATTGGATTCCCACATATATATATGCAGAATTTTACTACTTTCTTACTGATACTAATAATACTTTTTTATTAACAATTGTATGCCCTGTATGTAAGTGTATGAGAAGTTAACTCTTGGAAATTCAGGCTATTTTCAACTTGTTTAAAGTACTTGCCAGAAATAAAACATATTTTGTGTAGATTAGTGTTGTTGACAATATGGTAATTGTTCAGCCATTACATGTATTTTATCTTATCAATCCCTACGACCTGTATGAGGCTATTAATAGTACATTTTGATTGTTTAAATTTAAATAATGAATTGTTATTCCTGATTTGGATAAGAATCCCAAGTGTTTATTGTTTATATTACGATTACATTTTGATTTCTTAATTTCAAAGCGCAACCTAAGAATTCACCCTGCTACTGAATTACTAATGTAATATTTCAATTGTTATTATGAAATTGATTTTAGAGCACATTTTCATTTAAAATATGGACATACATAGTTGATTAATAACACTACGTGTAAATAATCTGCAACAGCATTCACCAAACTTTTTGACCTCACGGACCAGTGAATTCATAATTTAAATCCTGCGGACCACACTAATAGGATTTTTTAAGTGTTAAATTATTGTTATGAATCGAATTATGTTTCAATGTGTATCTTAAAACATAACTTATAACGTGATGAGTAAGTATTTACCACACAGGGGCGTAGCTACCGCCGTATCAGCTGTATCAATGATACGGGGCCCCCAAGCTACAGGAACCCCCAATATGTGTGACATGACACTTTCAAATAAGCTTTATAAATCCGATCATTTTATTTTTCAGAAAAGGGCCCCCCTAAAATAATTTTGATATAGGGCCTACTCAGGATTAGCTACACACACACGCCACTGATTCCACACATTTTTCTGGGGATCAGTGAAATTTTCTCGCTAACTACCCTTTTGGTGACCTATGATCTGCAATATATACCTTGATTTCCTATGTTATTACTACTGAAACTTATATTGCTATTTTCACACATATAGACAGAAGTATGTCATTTCATATAAGGTAAAATTTCTAAATGTACATATTTCTAAAATATTATTTTATTAAGTGTTTTTGTATAAACCTTTCATTTTATTGTATTGTAGATCATGATAATTGCATACACATATTTATTTTAACATTACAGTACAGCCTACATTCCTTTCATGTAGATTTTCAACCCTTAAAGATTATTTTTCCATTTCCATGTATTTAATGTTTGTATTTTGTGTTTACCAATTAAGGACATGAAAACTGAAAATAGATTATATTGGATTATTCGAATAATTCTTAGTCCTTTCTATTGCAAAAAAATAAATAAATAAATAAATAAAAAAAAAAATTAATAAATGATTAAATTAAACAATTTGACTTTATGTGATTGAACGTAAATTTAATTTGTCGTTCTTTTTCACTATTTTCGTTTATTTCAAAGTGAAAGCTTTTGTCATACTTTTGATTTTTCAATTGTACCTATATTCAAATGAATTTTTCTGATATTTTGTTTGAAGAATTGTTATGAAATAGACGAAAGTTATTCTAGAGCTTGATGAATGGTTCCCTCCTTCCTAGGGAAAAAGGAAAGGAATCTTGTTTTGTCTCCATCCCCCGAATTTATGCTGGAGGTAAAGTACTTTCCTTTGTAACTCCCCCATTTCATGATTAATATAGGGAGGGTGAAGGGACCAATTTTACGACACTTGAAGATGAACTGGCCTTAATCTGCTTATTATGAAAACCTGGAAACTGCTTTCTTCGTTTATTCACTTTGAGTAGATATTTTTAATGTTATTCCTTGATAAGAAATGATGCAAATAGCTAAATATTGTAAATGTAAACGGAATAGAACATTTTTTGAATTTTTGTAAAGTGGTTAATAACGTAAAAAGTATACATTTCAATAAATACTGAAACCTTCTGAAATTGATAATACTGAATTTTCAATCCTAAAACATACTTGCTATTATGTATGTCACAGTACATCAAATATTATCATTATTAGACTTATATTTAAAGATTTTCCCTGTTTATGAGAAATTTAATGAAAACTTAATTGTAAGAAAGATATATATCTAAAAGAAAAATTATACCGAAGTTACATTCTATTAGAAGTTTACTGTAGAGCTTTTAGATAGAAGCTTCTAAGTTGACGATCTTATATCCGATGGTAACGAATTTGAAGAGAGAAGCGCTTCAAACTTCAAGAAGAGCAAAAGATATTATGGAAGCTGCTGGAATGAACCTCAGAAAATGGATTACTAATGATGCTAATTTAATGGAGTAATGGAAGAAAGAAAAATTTGATGTAAATGAAACGAAGGTCCTAGGACTGTCGTGGAACACTCATGAAGATTACCTGACAAGGGATACTAAAAGTCTATTGGAATTTGTTTCCTTAGATAAAAATACGAAACGCTTCATGCTGCAGGCTATTGGTAAGATCTCTGGCGGTGTGATATCTATATAAACTAGTGCCAAACATCACGCGAAGACGATCGTTTTGGCGTGGTCGATAAAGTACTTGCGTACGGAACGAAAGGTACCCAGATCGAATCTTCCTTCCTTCATTGGTGGCCCTGACCGTACAAAAGAACCGCACCCTTCCCACGCAGCAGTCGTGGCGCCATCTATCCACCTCAAAAGCAACCAAGCCGTCAAACATTGATGAAAATAAACCGTCACTCCACAAAGCCGTCTCACACAAATGACGCAATTCTCAAGCCGTCACACATGAATCACGCAATCTACAAAGTGACACAACTTCTGAGGAACTACCTCACTTAGGAAGACTAAACATACCCCTGATTAGTTCTAGATTCTACTTTGCTAGAACTAATCAGGGGTGACGCCAGTAAAAAGGCATATGGCGCAGCCATATATTTGAGAACTAAGTCAAGGAATGGAATTCCTGTTAAACTTGTGTCTTCAAAAACACGTGTAGCACCATTAAATTGTGTAAGCCAGCCCAGACTAGAATTACTTGGAGAATTGCTTGCGTAGCATCTAAAGGCCGTATCACACGTACACGTTTCAAGCAATTTTTCGTCCTATTCATGAAATTTTTCCTCAGTTGCCATAGCAACGGCTTTCGAACAACTTCTTGCTAGTGAGCTCAAAAAAGTGTTCCAAATAAAAGTTGCTTGAAATTCCAGCCAATAGGATTCTTCGTCTACAACGTGAAAACAAGATGGCAGCCTCGACTTCATCAAGCGTTTGCTCATCGTCGATGTTTTTGATTAAATGGAATGAATTGATGGAGAGCTTTTTAATCGATGAGATTGAAAAGCTCCCATATCTGTGGAATCCAAAACATCCTCATTTTACGAAGAGGGTGAAAAAAAAAATTAGGATTCCAGCAGATCACCACGAGGATGAGAGAGAGGAGGCTGACACTCGAAGCTTTCCTGACTCCAGGTAAGTTGAAATATTTTTAACAATGCCTTTTTTTTTTCTCTCTCTTTCTTGTCAAACAAATAGTGAAACTGAAATTGTTTTAAATTTTCGGAAATTATTCATGGATATGTGTATTTTTTGTTTACTTTTGAAATATTTACTTGATTGCCTAGTTATTTTAGTTAAGAGGCTTTTTTCTAAAAGAGTTATACAGCAGTAATTAACAAATAATTCAGTCTTTTCCACTAACTCTAAAAATTAAACAAGAAATTACAGTTATCTGAATAAAGCTATATTAAAGCAGTGCTCTTCAATCTTTTTCGTTTCAATGAACCTCAGACCTATAAGGCAGCGTTTCTCAAACTGTGGGGCGCGCCCCCCTTGGGGGCGTGATAACTCTACGAGGGGAGCGCGATCATATTTAAAAGTTGAAAACAAAAGATTATTTAAAAAATTTTAGTGAAACTTTACTAAAAAATTTACTGAAAGTAAGCAAACAAAATATTTTCTGATATAATAAAATATAAAATACACACATTTACACTGATAAAATACTCTCATAAATGAGTCAGTACTGTACAATGTATTTTATTATTAATTTAAAAATACTTAATTAAGAACATGTTTGATAATTACCTGTGCCCTCATGGGATTTTATTAACAATTACCTTGATAATTTGTACATTTTATAATGAATTCCTCCGATTAAAATTCACGCGATTTGCTCCCCAATGTCACCGTTTTTCACATAGATCCGCGGTTTGATGTTTTTTGGGGGAGAGAGGGGAAGGAGAGAGAAGAAAAGTTTAAAGAAGCAAATCCTCTGAAATAAGTAAATACTTCACAAACACTGACAAGAACTTTTTATTGCATTTCAAAGCCTTCGAATTAATTTTATGGATAGCAGAGCACAGAAAATATCGTACTTCGGAAAGACGTATATATACGCCCAAAAAATTAGAGCTTCGGCTGAGTGAGACGTTTATATACGTCGGTGGCACATAAGAGGTTAAAGTCGTATTGCAGCTTTAGTGTCAAAGTATAGTATTATTGAATTCAACACATTGTTATTGTATGGAAGGGGCGCGATGAAAATGATGATTGAATATTGGGGCTCGAATATTGGAATTTCGAGAAGCACTGCTATAAGGTGTTTTTGGGGAACGCCGTTCAACACATTTAAAAGAATGCGCCTTAAAATAATATTTAAAGTAGATTAACATGTGCAAAGTACTGTATGTACAGACAAAAAAGTATTGTATTTGGAACCCAGGATAGTAAACAACAGAAAATTTAATTAATATTACTAATTCATTAAAAATTCTTATTATTTTCAGAAGTATGCATTGCGCGAAGTTCCAAAATCTCCACACCTATTACCGTAAAGAAAAGAAGAAAATTTTAACTTTTAGAAGTGAAACAGGTGCGGAAGATTTTGTTCCCATGTGGAAACACTTCGCTCGCCTCCAGTTCCTTGATGATACGATCAACCCAGTTGAAAGTACATGAAATTTAGATTATATATGGAGTTGGAAATTAATGCAGTACGTATTTTTCCCCCTGTGTGTGTGTGTGATGTTACATTTTTTTTTCAAGTGTATACTACTTCTAATTCTTTCATGTATTACAGACTCCATTGAATGTCAGCGTAAGCACAGAGGCGAATTTATTTGAAACTATTGTGGAACCTCCTCCCATTCCATGCAGTGGATCTCAAATAAGTCAGCTACCACAAGGGACAAGGGTGTCCACCTCAAGCCAAAAAAGAAAAGTAAACAGTAATCACGAAGAGTTTTACGACAGAAAGCAAACATGCTTTGGGGCTGTGGACAAGAAAACAGTCAATTAGACATTTGCAGCATTCATAGCCTCCGAGCTAGAGAATTTGCCCTGCCCAAAGCGGCAGGCAGCAATACGTGCCAAAGTCGGCCATTTCTTTCTTGATTGCTTACAGGAATAAATGAATAAAGTAAAATATTTCGTACCATTTTAGCAATATTTTCTTTTACAAAATTATTTTATATAAGCTAGGATGATTTTAATCGACTTAATTTTAAGGTATCAGACTACGTTCGGAACATGATTTTAAAAAAGCGCATAAATGTATAATTTTCATGATATTTAGTGTCACTTAGATTAGAATACATGTATAAAATTGTTTTAAGGATATTATGACAGAAAAAAATTTATTTAAATACAATATTTTGGCAAAAAATTAACTTAGAATAATCTTTTTTCCAAATGTTCTCCTTTTGTAAAAAATGCTTCTATTGTATTAATATTTTGCCTGTAAATAGCTCAGACCTCTGTACAGAGGCTCAACTATGATTTTTGAAAAATTCAAATTATTTTCAGAGTTACAACCATTTGAAATAATTATCGGCGTATTTTCTTAAAATTTCTCTCTTCTGTTTTCGTAAAACATGGATAAACCGACTTCCAAGTTATGCATTTCAAAAATTCTAGTTGAGCCTCTGTACAGAGGTCTGAGCTGAATACAGGCAAAATACTAATACAATAGAAGCACTTTTTTTGCAAAAGGAGAACATTTGGAAAAAAGGTTATTCTAAATTAATTTTTTGCCAAAATATTGTATTTAAATAAAATTTTTTTGTCATAATGTCCTTAAAACAATTTTATACATGTATTCTAATCTAAGTGACACTAAATATTATAAATATTATCCATCTACACGCTTTTGTAAAATCACGGTTCCGAACGTAGTCGGATACCTTAAAAATGAATTATTTATATACATAATCGTGTTGAATGTTTGTTTTATGAAGTTCATTATCCTGGTTGTTGTAGAGATGAGATTTTTTCCAAAGAAACATCTTGATTTACATCGAGCTCTTATATTCATGGTGACACTCAAACATATCTGGACAACACAACACAAAAATACTTGCGTGTCTTACACGTTGACGAAGAAAAGGAGCGGGAAGTATTCAAATAATAAAGTTTTTATATAAAGTTTGCAAAAATGCATTATAAAAAATACAGTCACATGTCTAGGTGAAGAGGATATTAAATCCTGGTTAGTAAGGCGCAAGAAAACAATTAATAATCTTGTACTTCTTGGAATTGCCAATAAATATAAAAAATTCAAGGACTAAAACAGGGGTGGCACGCGAAGACTTTTTGAAAATATAGTAAAAAATAACAATTTTTTTTATAACAATTTAATTAAAATACAGTTGTTTCAGAAAAACCACCTCAAAATTTGTTTTAAACACACTTAATTGAATTAACTCAAACTCAGTGGCGCAACAGTCCATGAGGGCAAGGGCCTACTGTGCGTATCCTAGTATACGTGAACATTGGCCATTGAGGTGCATGAACTTAATTGAATTACAATAGAAAGTGTTACGGGGATTTATCGGTATTTCAAGTAATTTTCCTCTTGGGATTTCCATGGGGCCTGAATGGCAATTCTTTCCAACCAACCCAAAAAGGAAGCGTGTTTATGCGAATTAGGAATCATATGTATTGGAAGGTTAGCATTCGCTAGGAGTTATCGCTAAGGGAAGCTCTGAGCGCTTGGTAAGCTAAGTGAAATGAGATAAAGTCTAGAAGAGGAGTCTTCATTCTGGGAGTTGGCCTAACAGTGCCGGTGTAGATAAGCCAAAAGTGGGTCCGAGACCAGCGGAGCATTGCCTAAGCCAGATTAAAGATTGAATTGACGTTTTAGGGGACCGTGGCTGTTACCCAGGAAATAGCGGTAAGCTAGTTCATCTAAACTATAAGGATAGTGAGGATACTATTAAGTTAGGAATTAATATATAAATATAGATTTTCAGTTGTTAATTGCGCTAATTATCAGTAATACGTTTAGCGTTGTTTCACTCTTGATCAATATCCTCCTAGATTAGTATTGTTGTTGTATTATGTATAAATTAAGATCAGAATAAACTGATTTTATTATGACTGAGTTTAGTGGTGCATCCTTTATTCCCCTAGAGGTAGGTCGCGTGGATAGTGGAGAGAGGGTATCCCCAACGGAAGGGATACCACAAAAGTTATTGTGTAAAGAATACTCCTTCATCGTTGTGTAAGCTGACTTTCCAAAGAAAGTGCACTCCTGAGATTTTGGAATTTGTGGGAGCGTAATGCTGTAAATATCTACCTAAGTTAATAATGCTCCGAGCTAAAATAGATTTAAAAATTTTATATTCTTTTTGAAGGATGCATTCAGTGCTACATTAGATAAGAAAATGCTTATCTTTTCATAAATCCTTTTTCAATTTCTCTACAAACGTTTGTTGTTACTCACAAGATTTGCCTGTCAGATATTGTTGTAGCTTTGGATCAAAATTATTTTGCGGACAAGTATTTTCTAATACGAGCATAATATAAATCATAGTATAGTTAAAAATTAACTGATATACGAAGGTGGTCTGAAAAGTTTCCGACCTCAACGTGAAAATAGCAGCACTTGTCAATAAAAGCTAGCCAATTTCATTTTTCAGCTGTTGCCAGTTACTCAGCAAAATTACAGCCATTTTGGAAGCGCAGTTGTTATGTAACAGTCGTTTGAATGAGTTGATGTGAGTGTTTTTGTGAAAAGAGGCAAAATCGAGTATCGAGCTGTCATTAAATATTTGTTTTTGAAGAGCAATACGCCTACGCAAATCAAAGATGAGTTGGATTCTGTGTATGGAGACTCTGCAACATCATTTACCACAATGAAATTTTGGGCAGCTGAATTTAAACGTGGCCATAAGGGCTTGGGAGATGATGAACGTTCAGGGCATCCAAATACTGCAACTACCGGGGAAAACATCGCTGAAGTTCACCAAATAGTGCTGTGAGAGAGATATCAGAGGTTATGAACATGTCCAAAGAACGTGTTTGTAGCATATTAAATCAACATTTAGGCATGAGAACTGCGCGTTGGGTGCCGCGTTTGCTCACGCTAGACCAAAAACGTGTTCGAATGAACATTTCCAACGCTCTGAGTTGCAGTTTAGGCGCAATAAATCCGAGTTTTGGCGCCGATTAATTACTGTAGATGAAACTTGGATACACCATTATACGCTCGAAACAAAATTGCATTCCAAACAGTGGACTGCAAAGGGGGAACCGGCTCCAGAAAAAGCAAAAACTGTTTTTTGCCTGGGAAAGTGATGGTGACAGTTTTTTGGGATAGTCATGGAGTTATTTTAATCTATTATCTTCAGAAAGGAAAAACCATTACATGAGTATACTACGCATCTTTACTTGACAAGCTGAAGGCAGAACTTGCGGAAAAATGGCCACATTTACAGAAAAAGAAAATCTTGTTTCACCAAGACAACGTACCGTCTCCCTCCTTAGCGGTTGCCATGGCAAAAATCCACGAATTGCTTCGTGGCAGTTCGAATTGCTTGACCGTCCGCCTTACTCTCCAGATCTAAACCCAAGCGACTTCTTTTTGTTCCCTTATTTAAAAATTGCACTTGGAGGACAGATGTTTTCATCAAATGAAGAGGCAATCACCTTCATGAACAATTATTTTGCAGAGAGAAATACCAAGTACTATTTAGACGGGTTACAGAGATGGGAGCATCGCTGCCAGAAGTGTGTAGAACTGCAAGGAGACTGTGTCGAAAAATAAAAATAAAATTTCAGAAAAAATGTCTTGTATCTTTGTTAGGTCGGAAACTTCTCAGACCACCCTCGTACACCTAAAACCACTTAATTTTGTTAAGGTCTTGCAGAATTAATCTTAATGTAAAATGACGGTAAAAAAATTACAAATTCAAAAGCCACATTACGAAAGCATTGATTGTTTAATAAATTATAGTTAAATTTTCAAAGTTAATTATTTTTATTTTATATATAAAAAGTTTATTAACACTAAAACTCAAGTATTTATTATATATATATATTTTCCCTACTCAGACTTGCCCTAAGAAATATGCTATTTACGTGAAAATCCCATTAGTCAATTTATAAGTAACTTTTAAACTCTTTACATCTTTTTTATTGTAATAGTCGGAAGTGGCACACATAATGGTTCATTATCAGATAGTGGCACTCTTACCAAAAAGGTTGGCCATCCCTGGTCTAAAGAATCAGTAATAAATATACCAGCATAATGTTTTAGAAAAAGATTGAGACCCGTGTTTCAAAATAGGATTTATGAATTAGATGTTAATAATAAAGGAGATTCGAATTATGAGTAGATATCAATCTAAGTTTTACATATATATAATATTTTGCTTTTTGTTTGTACCAAATAAAAAATAAAGTTGTATATTACAATTGTATATTGTATTAACTTCATTATTTTTATTGACGTATGTTATATTACAAAAGTTATATTTTGCATTACATCTTAAGATATTTAAAATGTGTAATGTGAGTTTTGTTTTGATGACACAATAAGGCAATGCATATTACTGTAAATGGTTCAACACAAAATGTTTATTAATAGTTCCTTTTCGACATTGATAACACATAACAGAATATCTTTTTTAATGGGAAAAATTTTAAATGGAGGGTGATTGCTTATAACAGGGTAGGCAACGTTTTAGCTTTGGTGTGTCAAACCAATCTACCAATATGATTCAGCGTGCCACACAGTAGAATATTTTTGAAACAATTCGATTCCCACTATAATGCATGTAGAATAAAAAAAAAAAAAAAAATAGAAGTCAATAATATAGATTTACAGTTTTATTATTCATTAACTTTGCATCATTTAAAGATATTTCTTAACATAAAAATAAACAGCATAAAATATAACTATTTTTTCAACAAAAATTTTTAAAAATTAAAATTGTACTTATGTATTTTTTAAACATAATAAGAAAAAACAACATAAAATACAAGTATTTCTCTTCATTACAGTTAAATAAAAAGATAAACAAATATTTATTATATATTAATGCAATGTATAATTATTATCTTGCCAGGGTACAGGACCTTCAGCGTTAAAAAAAATTACAAAATCTGTCCCTGACATCTTTTGCGTTATTGGATCCCCTGCTTGAAATCCTTTGGCAGGAAATAAGTTGAGTAGTGTTTTGCCGCAAGTTCCCTTCAATTACGACTCCATTCAAAATATCCTCTCTGTCTGCACAGCCTTCTGGAATATATGTATTTTTTTACCTGTTAGTCAAAAAATTGTGAAGGGAACAGGCAGCTAACACAATTAATTTTGAATTTGGTACTGACGTTAAAATGGTGGTGCCAAATACCCTGAAGCGAACAGCTAAAATGCCAAATGCATTTTCTGAAACCCTCCGAGCACTGGAAAGTCTATAGTTAAAAACTAAGCATTCCTTATTTAAATTACTGCCCGGATAGAGTTTCATGATATTTTGCATCAACGGAAAGGCATCATCAGCCACAATGACAAATGGCACTTTAGATGCGATCCTGGTAACGTTGCTCTCTGCTTCAGGGATATTCAGATCACCATTTGTAACGGCTTGACTCAGTTTAGATTTCCCCGTACTCCTCCATAGCTAACTCTTCCGTTAGTGCCAACATCAACATACAAAAATTTTAAATTAACATCTACAAGGGCCAACAACACGATGCTGCAAAAACCCCTTACAGTTTCTGCATGTTGCTCCTGAATGAGATGGGGGGTTTATTTTGATGTGCTTGCCATCCATTGCACCAAGGTACAATGAAAAATTCCACTTCGCCCATAATTCTTCTGCGACCATCTTCCACTTATTTTCGGAATCAGGGACTTGGGTTTCTGACCCTAAATGGTGACAAATGGCTGCACAAACAGCTGGTATTATACCAGATATGGTATTTTGGGCTATCCGGAACTGATAACTCAAAGAGGATTGCGTTTCACCTGAAATGAATAAAAAAATATTTTTAATGCATTGAAGAAATTGAATAATATAAATTTATTGATCTAGAAAAGCAAATTTTCAATCAAATGGTACCACTGATTCCTAATAAAATATGTTGTAATACCTGTTGCAAGATATCTCAATGTCAACGCAATCCTCTTGGCAGCAAGAATTGCCTTCCTCATTGAAGTATTCTTTCTCTTGATGGTGGGAGAAAGAAGAGCTACGAGTTTCTCAAAAGTTGAAACACCCATTCGTAGTAATCTATGATAACTTTTTACTGTCCTATAAATAATAAAATATTTAATGATTAATAGAGAAATTAAATTTCAACAACGCAAATTGTTAATATATGCATAACTTTCATAATTATATTTTACCTAAAATAGATTGAAATTTGAGGAGTGGAAGACACTGAGAACTCATCCCCTCACTTTTTAAATACTATTTAAATCAACTATCTATAACACTTTAAATATAAAGCTTTAAATACAATAGATAATATCAGCTGTAAAATGTTAAAAGATTATAACATATTTTTTTTTCTTGCAAAAATAAAAATACTATCTGAGAGGATATGAAAAACTTAATAAATAAATATAGGTAATTCAAAATTAATTTTACTGATATTTATGTAGGGATCTCGTTGGGTCAATGTACATATATATAAATAAAAAAGTTATGTCCATAAAAACCATCTTATAAAATATATCCAGGTATGGAAAATGTTCAAACATGGTTCCAAGGTGTTAAGTAATATCTCCAAATTTCATGTAGACCATATGAAAATAATCAATAGTTTATTAAAAAAAATTTCTGGTCATATGCATAGGACATCCCGGATGCATGTTCACTTTACACATACAAATTATACACAAATATATAAACATTATTTATACCTATGCAGTGGCGGCTCATGGAAGGGGGAGGGGAGGTGCCTGGGCTCCCCCTTACTTTTTTGTAGTTTTAGAGTATTTTTCTACAAAAGAAATTTACAACCAAAAAATATTATAAAGATTGGATTCCCCCACTTTTTTACCCGCGAGCCGCCCTGTACCTAAGCCTAATTAAAGAAGAAAAAAACTTACTTCGAGAGTTAATTCCGTCATTAAATTCTCGTAGCATTCCAATTGTATTTATTCTCCGTTGCAACCACTTCCTCTGCCAATTTTTTTTTTTTTTTTTTTGGCTTTCCTTATTTCAATATCACAAATGGCAGCAAATCCAAGTGCAAGAATTACTTGACCGTAAGACGCCATATCTGTTCTCGACTGTCAATAAAAGCTCGAGTGGTATAAAAAAAGTAATAATGGATGGTTGTTTCCGAAGCAGAAAAATCGGTGAGTATTGTTTCAATGTGGTGAAAGAGCGCGGATGACGTCAGAGCAGGTCGTTTTGCTTACGGCAACCTTTCACCCTCAGTAGAACGAAAAATTCCTTTAAAAAATTGTTCGAAAAATGTACGTGTGACACAGCCTTAAGGTGAAAAAGATCTTGAATCTTTAAGGATCCTGTTTACAGTATCACTGAACTGATTCAAAAATAGTTCTGTTTTCGATAAAGGGTAACAAAACCCGATAGAAACAATTTGTTGCTAACTGAGTAAATGAACCAGTCTAACGGATTCCCACTCATGGTACCATTGCGCTGGTAAAGAAAACCATGCAGACTTCCTCTCTCGTGGACTGAGCGCTGACTGTCTGGTGACATATTCCAGGTGGTAGACAGATGCAGAATTTTCGACAGATCCTGAATTTCCTAAAAACTTTCAACAAGTTGTTCCTGAGTTAGAGAAAATGAGAAAGAGACTGTAGTTCAAGAAAGGAAAAAATTGCCCGAAGCTGAGAGCAGTAAAGAGATTGCCTTGCTGAATAACGATTCCTCTAGCATCTTTGTGAAGAACTTTAAGAACTCTCTAATAATTATTTCAAAGTTATTAATATTGTGTCTTATATTTTCAGATTCATATACAACAGTACACTGCGAAAAACCGGTATTCAGAACGGAGTATAAAATACTCACTTTTGAATACGTCACATACTCAAAATAGCTCCGATGCAAACATACTCAAATTTGAGAATAGCCCAATCTCATCTTTGGCAACGACTACGTACTCAAAATTGTAAACATTACATACTCATTTTTGAACCTATTACTGGATCAAATTTGAGAATATAACAGCTAAATGAGTGTGTAATACACTCATTTATGAGTATTTATGGGTCAAATATGAGTTTGTATTTTATTTATTTTCAATACTGTTGTATCCAATACGAGTTTTTAACATAAAAATATACATCAAATCAAATTTAAAGAGATCTAAATATGTGATACTTAAGTTGTAAATTTCATTTTTTTCCATCTTATATATTATTTTATTTACATTTTATGAAGTTTTTACCACTTAACTTCGAAAATCTAAATTATTTTTGCATTTATTGTGTTACAAAAAGGTACTTGCGTATCATCGCAAAAGTGCCAACATTCAAGATAATTCGCCATGTTTCGTACGTGTTGAATTAGCAACCATGTACTTCGTTTTACATAATGTCGCGCCAATACCAACAAAAATTTTACTTAAAGAAAAAAAAATACAACTACTATTTGATCAAAAACTTTGTCTTCGAACTTATACCTCAGATTTAAATCTTTGAAAATAACGAAAAGTAGATTCGATGAAATAGTTAAACAAATTCGTAAGCATTTGAACTAGTTCTAGAAACAATTTGGTTTATTACAAGTTATATTTATGTTTCTAAAAGAATTATATTGTTTCTTTAAAATCCTATACAAGCAGAAAATTAACTTTTATTTAAATTCAGTCTTTCAATAATAAGTTATTAGAAATATCTTGGAAACATTAGGATGAATAACAGATTTTATATAGTACAAATTTCAAAACAAAGTAAGAAAGAAATAGTTTTTTACATATTACATAACGAAGAAAAAGCCTTTTGACTAAAATAACACTCATTAGGCCCAGGTGTGTAAGTACTTTTTTATCAATTGTTTTGTTTAAATAGAAACATATTCATCCAGATGGAAATATAGAAAAATGCATTGCAATATATATTACAAATTAAGCTAGTTTTTTATTCATATCAACTGATTTTATACTCTCCTATCACCTAAGAAAACAAATAATATAGTTTTTAAGTTAATGTTTTTTTAATCAAAAATTAAAATACTTAAAAATTTCAGTCCTTAGAAGAATGTAAAAACAACTCAAACAGTAAAACCATAATCCAATATACAGCATTTTATTTTCAATGCCTTTTTTTTCTCAATGTGATTCACTGTAAACAAGAAAAATAAAACAAACCAAAATGATATATTTGAAATATTTATACTGGAAATTGGACACATACATATCACACATTAAAAAATAAACAAGAATATAAGTGAGATTTTTGAAACAACATACCTTCATCTATAAGTTACTTTTTATTGATTTTTTTATAAACATTATATAATCGATACTACAGTCAACTCCATTGTTTTAATGTAATGTATATTGAATTATTTGCTTACAAGCAGAAATGAAATTAATACAAATTAAGAATAAAGCATTCATAATCTAGAAACACGATAAAAGGTTTAAAAAGTACGATTTTCTAAATATTACACATGAAGGCATGTATTTTTTGAAGTTCACATGTATAAAAACTGCTGTTCAAAAATACCACACATTGGAACAATATATATATATATATATATCAGTACACTACACACCAAATATCTTTTAGGCATGGTTTTGAAATTGCTGCAAATAAGATTTTGGTATCCAATAGTTTTCAATCTAAGATGATGGTCTCGCAATAAGAACTCAACATGAAAATAGTTTTAAAAAATGGCATATTCTTGACAAAAGAGGAATTACATTATGAAGCAAAAATGTAAGTACTTTTTTGTAGAAAACCAATTAAAAAAATATGAGTGCCAGGATTTAAAAAAACAGAACACAAGGTATTTAGAAATGCCAGGAAAAGCAGAAAAACTATGGAAATTGGAATGTGGGGAAAATGGAAAAATAATAACTGCATTTAAAAGATGATTTAAAGTGTTTGATATCAATTGTTATAATTTCTTAATAGTTCTATTCTGTAATACAGAGTTAGTGTAAAAATGTAGTACAAAGGACCCCCTTGCTTTTACCACAATGACATTAATTTTCTCGTTAATAATTTCATTCTTATATCAAGATTTATTTTTTACTTTTTAGTATGATTAACTATAAAAGCACTTTTTTTTAGTTTTTTTTTAAACTATAATTTATTAAATTTATGGTGTTTCATGTACGTCAGACTGAACAGATTTCAGTATTTGCGTTTTAACAAAACAATCGCCAACTCTATTAATAATTCGCTGAATTGACAACTCCAATTGGTACTTACGTCTTATTGGCGACATTATATGAAATGAAGCACCTGGTTGCCAATTTTCAGTGTGTCATCTGGGTTGCCAACTTGGCGAGTTATTAATAGAGTTGGTGGCAATTGATGCGATATTTCATAAGTACCCTCCAATTTCCTATGTGTTGTACACGCTGAATTGGCAACCAGGTGCAGCGTTTCATATAATGTTGCCAATAGGTTGCGATAATATATAAGTAGGGGAAACCTGTGTACCTAGGGTCATATTTTTTCAATGCACAAAAACAGAGCCCTGGCCTGTTTAAAAATGTGAAACTGATATGCACTCATCATTATACTAACTACCATCCAATTGTAAATATAAGTACTTAAAATATTAAATTCTGTGAAATAAAAGGTTTTTAAAAAAATTCACAAATGGCTCTAGGTACAATATCATTGCACCTAGGGCCATTCCCTGAAAGGTTTCACTCTGTAATCAATAGAAAACAAACATACACACATGAATTTAATAAAAGAAACAATATCAGATAATACATTGATTTATTATGTAACCATTTAAATTGCAATGTGCCAAATTATTAATGAATTACACATATTTTCATCCAACATTTAATTTAAAAAACTGGTTCCAAAAGTGAGCTGCATACATTGTCGTTCTGAAGCATCAACAGATTGTGGTTTGGGCAATTTGAACACAATATTTTTGTTGCCAATTTTATAAGTTTCTTCTTTATCATAAAGAAACTTATTTGAACGTGCAATATTCTTCAGAAATTTAACATTTAACACTCTTGTGTTCTTTTTTAACATCTATTGTTTCTGCCATATAAAAATGTTTAGTTTTTTGCCTTGTATTTTTGTTAAACAAGAATCCCCCTTTTCAATAGTATCCCTTACATCAGTTACTGTAGAATTTGCATCATCAGTGGAATGTGAGAATCTTCAATATCTGATAATTCTTATATTATCTGCATTAGGTTTTGACCATTTTATTCAGTCAGGATTTCTAAGTATCTAAAAAAGTTAGGAATTTATAATTGCTCATTAAGAGGAAAATTGATAAATAAAAAATTTAATTTAAATATCGTAAAAATCTGATTTAGAATTATATTTTTATTTTATAACTATAAAAAATTGTTTTTTTTTGTTAATTAACTGAATTCTTATGTTGGTATAAACAAAATAATAATCCTGAATAATAACAATAATGGTAGCTAACATATTTTTTATAAATCAAGCATGTTGAAAGTTTCAGAAGAAAATATACACTCCTCTCATTTTAATAACATCCAATAATAATAAAAACTTGACTAAATTAAAATGGTTCAGATAATTAAGACTATTTTCCTCTTTTTATCATGAAAATTTTTTCAATGAAATAATAACATAAAGAATATTAATTGTAATTGTACCTAGGTACAAGGCAACTATGTGGCCCCAGGTACAAGACTAGGTAGTTTTATACAAAATGTCTTCTGCAGAAAATCCATATGGAGAGAGGATTTATTTAAAATTTTATTTAGTACTTAATGTTACAAACAAAATTATGTACTAGAAAAAAAATTCAAAGAAAATTTTTTGACTTACTTTGAACAACAATAAAAAGAGATGAGCTACAGAACTTTACTTCGGACTATGTAAAAATGTTTTACATTTATAACTAACCACAGTTTTCTTTTGAAAATTTTCAAAATGAATGCCAAAGTAGGAATTGGTGTTCCCACTCACCCAACTGAGTAACAAAACTTAGAACTAAATGTTATTCAAATAAAATGGGGTGGCCCTAGATACGCAGGTCTTCCTTACTCAGATTTCTTATGTTTTTTACTCTTATACAGCATGCCTTCATACAAGAGTTTTTGTACCAAAGCTGTATTAATTTTTGGTACTTACATATTATCGCAACTTTATTGTCGAGATTATATGAAATGAAATACATGGTTGTGTCAATTTAGCGTGTACAACACATGGAAGATCATTGTCGCCAACTTGGTGAAGTATTCTGAATGTTGGCATTGTTGCGATAATATGCAAGTGCCAAAATTTTCTCTACCTTCCTTTAGGACCAATTGATTTTCCCTGTTAAGCCTAACTCTATTTCAAAATTCATGTAAAATCCTTGCTCTAATAAAATATTCCAAAGTTTATGGTTTATAATCATTCCGTAAGTTCCAGATCAGACCCTTTTCTAAGTCCCTAAGCATGATCACGGGACTTAGAAAAGGGAAGATTTTCAAATGAAGAAATTCTCTTCACGGTTATGAGGAAGAATCAAATGATGAAATGTATAACAGCAAGTATGATTCCTCTACTGAAATCGATTCCAATTTAGAAGAGGGAGACACTGTTGAAAATAAATGTTTTATATAGAGAGAAACAAAAACATTTGGGAAGAACGTAATTTTAAAGGAGACAACTGGTACACATCTTATCCACTTTCAGATGAACTTTTGAAGAAAAAAAAACTATTGCTGGAACAATAAGAGAAAATAAAAAAGAAATTCCAAAAATTTTTAATTTAAAAAATAAAGTTTACTCCTATATGTTTAGTTTTAATAAGATAAAGATTTTTTTAAAAAAAATTAAGATCCAGTGAAAACATCGCACTTACTCTCGACTAGACTAAAGGAGTGTATAAACAATGTACTGTGTGAATGCCCTTATAAAAAGAACAGAAAAACTAAATTTAAGTGTGAAAAATGTAATGAATATATTATATTTCCTACTTTTCTTTCTTTTTTATACAAATTTTATGGTAAAACCAGAACTTAAACATCCTTGGGGATGTGAAATGCCCTGCGCAAGAACTTAAGGCCATTTTTTTCATGTGAGTGATGCAGGGTTATAAGATAAATTAGTACTTACATATATGGCAATAATTGTTGGCAATACCAATTTCGCATGTGTCATGTGCGCTGAATTGGCAATCATATGCTTCATTTAATATAATGTCGCCCAAAGGTTGTGATAATATGTAAGTACTGATAAATCCAATTTAAACAATGTAGATCAATTATTAATAAGACAAAATATTAGTGTAATCAAGTAGATTTAATATTTATATATAATGTCCAAAACTAAAAAGCATTCTTGAAATAGATTACATTCACTTTTACTAACTAATTTTACTCATTCTGTAATTTCTGTTAAGTAAATTTTGATTCTTTCAATATTCGAAAATGAGAGTGAAAGGAATCATAAAGTAAGTACCGTAAAATCCGGCGTATAATGCGCACTTTTAACATCAAAAATAAGATCGAAATTTACGGGTGCACGTTATACGCTGGATATAAAAATGATAGTTTCAAAAATAAAAAAAGAGATATGCATATAAAAAACTCAGACTTCTACAAAGATCGGAATACTGTTTATTTAAAAGAAATGTCCCATCTTATGAAATTAAAGGGTTGTTTTTTTAGAAGTGTACTATTTTTTCTAAATCCTGGGATAATATCTCGAATGCATGAGTTTAAAACATAATAGTATTGCTAGCGTACATTGCAATTTCCTTCGTAAAAAAGGGGGTGCATGTTATATGGTGAATGTATCTTAAAATTAAAAAATGCAGCTTGAAAGTATAGGTGCGTATTATACGCCAGATTTTACGGTATATTGAAATTGTTGAAGCTCCTTTAAATAATTTTTTATGAGAACTTTTAACACATTTTCCACATAAATTTACTAATAAGCTAAAAAAGTTCTTTAAAACTTACAAGAAATTAGTCTCCTAAAAATTATAGTTTAAAAAAACTAAAAAACACACTTTCACAGTTAATCGAATTAAAAAGGAAAAAATAATTCTTAATATAAGAATAAAATGATTAACGAGAAAATTAATGTCGTGATAAAAACGTGGGGTGCTCAATATCAATTGTTATAATTTCTTACTAGTTCTATTCCGAAATGCAGAGTTAGTGTGAAAATGTAGTACGGAAAACCTATACTTTTACTCTCACAATGACTTTAATTTTCTCGTTAATCATTTTATTCTTACATTATGAATTATTTTTTTTACTTTTTAGTTTGATTAACTATAAAAGCGTGTTTTTTGGTTTTTTAAAACTATAATTTATTTTTCATTTTTTAGTTCGATCTACAATGAAAGCATGCTTTTTTAATTTTTTAAACTATCATTTATTTATTTCCATTTTCAAAGAAAGTGGGCAATTGTTTGTATTATAATAAGAAATTACTGACTGAGTGTTTTCGCTTCAGAGTTGTAACTTAATCTTTTAGTCACCAAATTTGGAAATCGTTAATCGTCATGATCCTTATCAGGACAATAGAACAAAATTATTGTATTGTCATCGGTCCTTGACAAGTGTGCAAAATTTCAAATTAATCAGACCTTTTAGAGTGGGTAAAAATATAGTTCAAAAATTCCGTTACATACAGGTGAAGCTAATAAAATTCTTAAAAAGATTAATAATTGAAAACGAAAATTTATTTTGTAAACTTGCCTTTTTTTCAAACCATGCAAGGCATTTTAGAGTTCAATGTGAAAGTAAAGCTAAAATTATTAAGATGATCAACCGTCCTCCTTTTATAGGTCCTGTCCTTCCTCGAAAAGAGTCCTCCTTTTTTCAATATTTTAAAACAGATCTGTATTCAGAGATGAACCAAACATGTTTCCAATATGTCGAGGAATGGTCTGAAACAAATATCACAGGAAATAACAGTTTTCAATGGTGTTTTTAGACTATCGCAAGTAAATTGGGCAGATATAGAAAACTGCGTTGATTTTTTATCAAAAGAAATGTCTGATATTAAAATCACTAGCAATGGTCAGTATGAAGACTGAATGTATATTTAAATTATAATAAAATTGAAACAATTGGAAAATCAACATGCTGAAATTGATAAGATGGGTTGAAATACTTATAACCATTTCAATAATAAACACATCCCATATGAAAATTTAGTTATTCTTTTTTAATTTGCATTGTGCTGCCCTGGAACTAATGCACCAGTTGAGAGTCTTTTCAGTTGGTAATTTACGGACAAGTCAGAAATCAAGATTGAATGTTGATATTTTTTAGCTGCAGTACTTACAGTAAAGATAAAGGATATTTTTTGCTCCAAAATTTCCGATAGATTAGAAAATAATATATTGAGAAACGAAAAAATTCATTCAATGAGAAAATACTCCTTTAAGTAAATAATTAAAAGGGACGTAAGCATAATTAACGTATTTTTGTTTGAATTAATAAAATGTTTCATATATTTACGTTGTAACATTTTCTTAAAATTTTCGTCCTCCTTTTCATTGTAAAAAAACTAGTCATCTTAAAATTATTCCAAAGTAACACAATTATTTGCCTAAATAATTTAAAGAGCATGAATTATTATGAATCAAGTAAATTACATTTATAACACTAATCCGCCAAAATAAAGCAAATATTTATCCCATTAAAGTTTTCGTTCCAAGGCAGTTACTTTAGAAATACAAATGAGAACATTTTAACTCAAAAATCAAAACAATCTAGTACTCGGAGTCTTCCGCGGGTAGCGTGGTAAATACGAAAAATAGTTCGGAAGATTTATGAGAACTAAATTTGTTGTTGAACCCCAATTTTTAAAATATGTAGCCGGTATATTAAAAGAACTTCTGTAATCCTTAATATCTTTTTTAATTTGTTTGAGAGTGTTAATTAACCATTTTTTTCGGATTTTGAGTACATGCAAGGTTTCATATTCAATAAGGCCATGTGATCAAACCTGGTATAAACATTCTCACTTGAAAATGAGTATGTCTTTGAGTTCATTTTTGAGTATGTCTTTTTTCTCCATATAGGAATAAGTCTAAGAAGTTTGGGCCCCTAACTGTACCCGAATTCAAAGAATCAGAAATTAAATTGATCAAGCACGCCCAAAGACCCTTGTTAGATTAAAAAAAAAAGAAATTCCAAGAAATAATTCTGATTTATTTCCGTTTGTAAATGGGAAGGAATAGTTTGTTTAGGGGAAGATTAGAAAATGCTTCGGTGCCATATTTTCATAAGCATCCTGTGATTTTACCAAAAGGTTCAAAATTAAGTAAGCTTTACTTTAACAGCTTGCATACAAGACTCTTTCATTTTGGCCTACAGGGATTGTTAAATGCAGTACGACAAAAGTTTTAGCCTTGAGCGAAGTAGCATCGCACGTAAAACCGTTCATCAATGTGTGACGTGCTTTAAAAAAGCAGACCCATTCTTTCTTCACAAATTATGGGAAATTTGCCCAGTGAAAGAGTAAACGTATCCAGCCCATTTACTTTTGCTGGACTTGATTTATGGCGGTCCCTTTTCATTTAAATATAAAAATACGAGAAAGGGAACTCTAAATAAAGTGAGAGTTGTCAAGGTTAAAACTAAATTAGCTATTAGTAAAATAGCTGTTCTCAAATTGATACTAAGTGAATTGTGTGTATTTGTATTACTATTTTATATTTAATTAGTATAAAATTGTTCATTTCATTTTTATTATTACATTTAAATTGTTTAATCATTGTACTTTAATTATGTACTAATTAAGTTATTTTGTGAGTTCTTGCATGTGAACATGGCAAGGCCGGGCGCGATGTTGTCGCATGCACTTTAACGTCATGCGCTCCAAAGCAAATATTCTTCACTGCCGCGCTGTAGTGGCAGATGAGAACTTTCTGTAGAATAAGCTAGACGAGATTTTTCTCTGGAACACGCTGACGGGACCACAATAATAGAACTAATACTTTAAAGCTCCCAATTATAAAATAATTAAAATTCGCTGCGCTTGTAAATAGCTTATAGATATCGTGTGGTTACATAAAAAGAAAAAAAGGATACAAGCGTAGCTGGTCCATCCTTGAAGAATATCAGCACAAAACAATTTAAAAAAAAAACGAGTCTTACAGTAATCGCATATGATGTGTAACATCTGCATGTTATCGTGGTAAATACGCAATACTAACTTTTTTCCTGAAAAAAATATGAAAATCGCGGGTATGATTGGAAATAATTTTCTATCGAATAATTATATCTTTAATGAAAATTGTATTTAATTAACAAAAGGAGTAATGCAATATTTTATCAAAAATAATTATTCTTGTTCAATTTGGGGAAGAGCCGAGACAATATACTTATGATAATTAAAATATGACACATATACTTGTGATTTCAGAGTATTTAAAAACCGATGAAAAACAGCGTTAATAACAGTACCACTGTTAGCAGTCGAAACATTCTAATTTGTGTTCATTTCGAGCTTGAGTTCATCATTCATAAAAGCTATGAGCGGCTCAGCTTTTGGCAAACTGAAGTTAAAGTTAAAATCACCACTCAAAATCAGGGGAAGCGAGTGTACTCCGACAACCCATTCTTCGTATTTTCTCCCTTTATTCTTGTGTCATTATTGAATTTCCTTCTTTTTAGTTTTCAGGGCACGATATATTAAATTGATGCATTTATGCCAACATCCCTAATTATGTATACATTTAAGATATTTTGTTTTATATGAGAAATTAGCATTTAAATGTGAAATTAGTGTTTTGTTTATTCTGTGTTAAATCTTAATTAAGTTAAAAATATTAATTACTTAACCTAAAGCAGCACACATTTTAAACTAATGCATCGTTAGTGATGTGCTCCCAACTGATCATCTTATAAACTTGGCAACCATACGTTTTGGTTTTTTTGTTTCCCAAAAGATGAACAGTTGATTCAAACTTCAAAAGAGACACACACACAATCCCTAGGAAATTTAAAAATAAATCAGATGATATTTCAATAGAAGAGTATCATGTTTTAAAGTACATAGCGGGTTATTGCGTTTATAATATAAAATTCGAATGCTACGATTACAAATATAGAATTGTTGTAGATAAAAAAAAATCAATTTCGACTCAGAAAATGTCGAAAGGGCAAAATATTTGAGACTTCTGGATAGAGGCAGGCCCTCTTTTCCTCTTAGGAACGCTAGGTGCATGCCTAGGGCGAAAGAAATTGAAGGGAGAAAAAATTAAAATTACAGAGAACCTACAAACGCCTACTGTTTATTTAAAACCCAATTATTTTCTTTCATTTTTTATATCTAAATTATCAAATCTTCGTTTCGCTATCGGCCAAATTATTATGTAAATCACTTGGCTTTTCTTCCCAAATAATATTTTGTTTCATGTATACGGTTATTAAATTGTCTTCAAAACTTGAAATAAAATCTTTATCGCAACGTTTCTCAAACTGTGGGGTGCGCCCACCTAGAAGGGCACGATAACCCTACTTGGGGGAGGCGCGACCATATCGCGAAAAATCGAAAATTAAATATTTAAAATAATTAGCAATTTAATACAATAAATTGCAATTTCAAATAATTACAAAATAAAATACATTCTTATGTAATAAAAAATTAATTACACATTCACACTGATATAATACACACTAATATAAATGAATCAGTACAGCATAAAGAGAGTATTTGATGGTTAATTTATCAATATTCAATTAAAAACAAGTTTAGTAATTACTAGTGATTCCCGTGGGTTTGTCATATACAAAATTATATATAAATATGTATCTTGATAATTAGTACGGTTTATAATTAATGTCGTATTGTATCGTAGTTTTACCATCAAAGTACATTATAATTACATTCAACACATTGTTACTATAAGAAGGGGGAGCGATGAGTATTCTGACTGAAAATTGGGTCGCAAATATTGAAAGTTTGAGAAGCACTGCTTTATCGCAATCTACAACACTCTTTTTGGTATCATGTGAATAATTTTAGATTCTAAGCAGGATATCTGTTCACAAAAACGCCGAGGGTCCAATTCTTCCCCTCCCCCTTCCTCATACACCAGCAGATTTTTAATCTTTAGCATAAAGATTACAACTCAGCCCTTTTTATCTCTTTTTTTTTTTAAAAAAAAAAACTTAATTCCCTCTTTTCCCATAAAAAATTATGTGCACGCCCTGCTTCAGTTTACTAGTTTTATTATTAAATTATCGTGTCAATAAGATTCATAAATCTAAGCTGCTAAATATTTTGTGAGGGTTTGCTTTTTTACTCTGTGCTTTAAGAGACGTTTGCAGCTCTCCAGTCTTCTCCCTCTTTGTATCATTAAAAATTAATTATACTAAAAAAATATTTTTTTCCCTTTTTTTATACATACGTATTGAAAAATTTCTCTGTATTTACTTATATATTTAAACATTAGACTGGCGTAAGACAGTTACTCGTATAGTAAATTGTTTCTCGTCAACAAAGTTTTTAGAAAATCAGTGAAAATATTCGAATTATTCCTAAAGCAGGCAGAGTCCATTTTATTGGTAAAAATACCACCGTGGGAAAATGTTTCCTGGAAGGGTTCCCTCCGCAAAGCCTCCCAGCAGAAACACATTCTTTATTTTATGACCTGCCCAAGGGCTAATAAAAAGAGGATTGAAATGACCCTTCAGAAAATACTCTTTTTCGAAGACAGATAGTTGGCGCAATTTCAAATCAGCAAACACACACATACAATTTCTTCATTTTTTTAAAAAAACTGCAAACGGTAATTATGATTTTACTTTTGATTTATTTTGTATTCTCCCTTAGAACTTAAAAAAATGTACAAATATTTTTATCATATTAAGGTAAAATCAAAACATATGTTTATTATTTGCTTTCCTTTACAAAGGTGGCTGTGAAAATAATGTTCAGCTTAATGAAATCTATTTAAAAAAAATTTTTTTTGTAAATTTTCCGTTTTACATCAGTTAATTTTAAGACTTTTGTCTATATTTATATATATATTTCAATGCACTTTTGTAATATGTTAATTAATATGCATCAATACTGGATTTCTTTGCTTGAATACATCTTCTAAAAACACGCTTTTCTATGCAAGAACAGTTTTATAAAGTTTAATTATTAGTGTAAACAGGAATTTTTTTTATTTTATCTGATTGAAATTATTTTACATTGAGTCAGTTTTTTCTTAGATATTTCTTATATTCTTATGAGCCTTTCATGAGTGATATTTTTTCCTTTGTCCGGTAAAATATTAGATATCCTTCTAAAGTATTAATACATAACTTTTATCTGAAAATATTTTAAGTCAGAATTATAAAAAAAAGATTAATATAAGTGTGGAAATATTAGTCAATGACCTAGAAATAAATAAATGTCATAAGCTTTATATTATTGACAGCGACTGCGAGTAGTGCAATATTCCTTCCTTTCGTCACGTCATCAAAAAGCTGTCTTGCCCTGTTCCTCTCAGGGCATAAGTTTTCCTAGCCCAACTGAAACAAGGAAAACAATGATCCAAATGAAAGCACGACAAAGTACGGAACAACGCTTGACGGAGTATTTTTTAGATATTTAAATAATTTTGAATCTAATTTATAACCTATTTCAGCTACCATAAACCTATTGTTTCTTTCTTAGAATACAATTAACAGATATGTATATTTAGCAAAAAATATTACTTTATGTGTAGACATATGAATAAATAATTTTATATGATAATACTATAATATAAAATATCCCCTTGTTTTTTATTCACCTAACTAATTCCAGAAATAACATTACAAAATTTGAAGTTATCACTTTTATGGCGTGGTCATAAGCACGCACACTTCTTTTTAACCGTTTGATTCGTAGAAATGTATACATCACCGAAATCACTGTTTGTCCATTTTCAAATAAGCATTCTGCCGCACTTATGTCCCCCAATATCGTGACTAACGGATTTAGAGTCAAGCGCTCGAGTGCTTGATGGCTACTAGAGTTAGACCAAGGCCATATAGCTTTGGTTGGACCCCCATGCGAGGGTAGCGAAAAGACACAGCCACGCACTCTCATTGGTCAAATCAAGTAGCGCGCGCTTACGTCACATCCTGTTACATACATCCGTCCCTTTTCACGAAATCACTCCCAACAAATGTCCAGCAACCGAGAGGAAAGATGTTACACATCAATAAACAACATTAAAAAAATAATATCTTTGACTAATGTACTACAAACAAAATTCAGAAGGAAAGGAAAAACTCATTTTATAACAACTAAAAAGTTATTAAGTTTGAAGTATTATACTAACACACATTAGCTTTTAGTCATGTATCAGACATTGTGAAATATTCCATGAGATTTTAAGACACTAATCACGAAAGTTTACTGAATTATAGATGAATTAAAAAGAAGTGATGTTTAAGCAAGTTTATAAACAATTATCAAATCAGTTTATTAATTATTTATTTGAGTTTATGTTTTAAATCTACATTTTCATATTCTTCTGTTTTATAAGTATTCTTCTGTTTTATAAGTATTATTCTGTAAGTAAGTATTTTATAAGTAAGTATTCTGTTACTGAGTATTATAATTATAAAATGCATTTATAAATAAAAAGAAGTATTTATTGTTTTACAATTTAAATGTTAAAAAACAACAATGAGTTAAAACATAAAAAAAAATGTATTTCTTATAATATTTATAGCTGAATTTAAGAAAATGAAGAATTACTTGAGTAAAATACCTTAGAATATACTTTTAAGAATGAAATATGCATTAGTATATAATTTTTTTTTATCTAATTCTACACAAAAAACAAAATTTTCTAAGTTTATCAATCCTTTAAATGTTTCTTTAAAAAAATTGAAACATTTTCTACATTAGGTATGATATTCACATGTAAAGTATAATCGCACATTGTTTGTACCTTGTACACCCCCGCTATTGCCGCTGGCCGCGCCTCCTACAACTCATCACTTCTACGAGTTTTCTCATCCCGAGCGGACGTACTCTCCCAGTCGTCCCATCGTAGAATGTGTTTCATTGCCAAAAGTTCCTCTTTGTCTAATATTACTTACCTTTAAATACATTATTAATTTGTTATTGTTGTTTACCTATGTTAATCATAATAAATATTTGTTTGTTATGGATTAAGGTTTTATTTCTCTCTCGTGAGTATTATCGACGTTAATTTTACTGTCGGCACATCCCCCCGCATTTAGGCCTACCGCCCCCTATTTTCACACATCAAGTTCTAGAGCCTACCATACAGAATAAATAATTCAACAATAAAAGCAATACATATATGAATTATAACATAATTTATATTTTAAAATCCACAAACGATTGAAATACCTAAAAATTGTACATTTTTATTTATCAAAATAAATACAGGTATGTCATTACAGGTAATAGTCATTCAAAAGAGGGGTGACCAACCCGCTGCCCACGTTGAACTATTTTGCAGCCCACGAGACTAACTACAACCTTACAAAATACAATTTCTAAATTTTTTTTTCAGAGTCGAGTTTTGTTTCAAATCAATCCCATAATTGTTTCTAATTATCATGTTGTTTCTGTTTTTATACATACTTACAAGTGAGCAATATTGCATTGCAGCGACCTCTCCCAATGAATAAGTAAATGCCTTTTTAAATTAATACTTTGAGAGAACGTCTTACTGCATACTTCACAAACATGAGGCTTTTCCTTGGAATGAATACGTAAATGTTCTTTTAAATTACAGTTATTAGAAAAAGCCTTGTTGCATATTTCACAAACATGAGGCTTTTCCTTGGTATGAATACGTGAATGGGTATTTAAATGGTCGCTTTGAGAGAAAGCCTTATTGCATGTTTCACAAACAAAAGGCTTTTCCTTGGTATGAATAAGTAAATGTCTTTTTAAATTATGGCAATTAGAGAAAGCCTTGTTGCATATTACACAAACATGAGGTTTTTCATTGGTATGAATACGCAAATGTCTTTTTAAATCACCACTTCGTGAGAAAGCCTTGTTGCATATTTCACAAACATGAGG